>LPNX011196468.1:77369-91587 GCA_001517045.1 Pseudotsuga menziesii
GGTATGAGGTGTCTTACCTGGACCAATCCATGGAATTTGTCGTAAGCAAACTCTTACCTGCATGGGTCTTACTTATGCCCTTTCCATGACCAATTTGGTTGGTCCTTGCAGGAGGTTGAAGAATTTGATCACCAACTTTTGTCATGGACTTGTTGCCTTATCCCTTCTCCAGAGGGTTGCTGGTCTCATTCATCAGCATCAGCAACATAGCCATCCAGGTCCATGTCATCGTTGGTTTGTTCACTAATGCCAACGTCAAAACAATGATTATCATTAGTGGTTCATTATAAATGTATAATTTCCAATACTTTTATCGATCATGCAATATCCTATGCACGCAATACATATCTCCATGCAGTTCAAGCATAAACTTAGGAAATGTAGTTAAAATAAGAAAGATAGGGTTTAACGAAAACTTCCCTTTCAGTTCCCTCATCTTCTCATGGAATTCCTTTTCCACGCAGCAGCTGGTTGACTTCATAGTCCCTGCTGCCCTTGGGCATGCAACTGTCCAGATTTGTCCAATTGACAACAGCGGCCATCATTAGCACTTTTCTGCTCCATGCTTAGACTCTGGTCACTTATCCCTATTCCCCACTGGATAAGCTTTCCAACGCCTATTCACATGCGTCATTCCGACCTCGGATGTGAAAACGACACCCCTTCTAAGAATGAATACTTTTAGCAAACCTTTGCATTTTACACACAGCTGCATTTTGGCCGAGGATGTTAATTTCAGCCACCACACTTCCATTGCATCATTCATCTTTTATGAATTCTAGCTTCGACTAAATTGCCCCAAAACATAGAGTCTTCTTCTCTCAAGAGCGACTATCTCAGGGGGACGATGGGGGTCAAGGGGGCTTCTAAAAACAGTTGATAATCCTTCTAAAAACAATTGAAATCGGCTCCCGGAACCAACCTCGCAGCCGCTGAATCGGCTCCCACTTCGATCTCCCAGCCGCAACGTCGGCTCCCACTTTGATCTCCCAGCCGCAACGTCGGCTCCTTTCCCATTCTTTCCTCCGCCGAGTCGGATTCCCGGAAACTCTCAGCCTTCCGCAACGGCGGCTCCCCGGAAGCTCTATCCTTCCGCAACAGCGGCTCCATGGAAGTTCCAATCCTTCTGATGTCCGCTCTTTCTTGGACGAACTTTCCACATCGGGCGTCGGCTGAATCTCAAAACATCGGGCGTCGGACCATTCTCCCTTCCGATCGTTCCGACACTTAGCCAAATTTTTGATCTCCCTTTGGCGTTGGCGATCGGATGACTCTTGGATCGGACGCGGGATTGCTCCGCCATCCACAACGGCGGACGTTTTTCTTTTCCAAGTCTTCCGCAACGGCGGAAGTTCACTTCCTTCAACGGCCCGACCGTTCCATACTTAGCCGGATTTTCGAAATTCTTCTGCGGCGTCGGCGATCGGACGGTTCTTCAAACTCTCTGCGGCGTCGGCGATCGGGCGGATCTTCAAACTCTCCGCGGCGTCGGTGATTGGGTGAATCTTCAAATCGGATGCAGGATCGCTCCGCCATCCGCAACGGTCGGAGGGGTAGATCGTTGTCTCACCCGCAACGATGGAGGTTAACTCCGTGAACTCGTCCGCAACGGTCGGACGGGAAACTTCAGCCACTCGTCCGCAACGTCGGACGTAGATCACTTTGCCTCCCACAACGGTCGGACGGGAAACTTTGCCAGTCCCTCCGCAACGGCGGGTAGGAACTTCTCCAGCTCACCCGCAACGGTGGAATTCCACTTCCTCCTGTGGTCCGACTACTCACACTTAGGCAATTTTTCTGAAATTTTCGCTGCTCTGCTGAACAAAGAAGGTAATTCTACCTTCTGTCACTGCACCTTCTTGGCCCATAGAGGCCCATTGCTGCAACTCAGAGCTCTGATACCATATTGTCACGTCCCCGTCCCTCAACCGGCGAAGAGGACGCGACAAACACATCAACACAATCGGGCAAATGGCCCCATGAACATAATCAAAATTCAAATACTGAAATTAAAAGGCTTAACAGCCATCATACAAGGATGCACAACATCAAACAAGAATGCACAGATGCATAATCCTTTCATTATACAGCGGAAATAAACATACATAAACATTTCCAGCATTGAGCATGTTCATCATTTCACATAATACAGTATATAGATTGCAGAGGTGAAGTAAATAGCAACACTTATCGTTCGATGAAGACTTCACCCGCAACCAGCTACGTCGCTGCAACGTTCCACCCAACCATAGGCCATCTTGCTCGTCAATCTCTCAGCAACGCTGCCACCCCCGAGCTGGGCATGATTCCTCTAGGATAAGGGTCAATTGCAGGCTTATACATAGCCAAGGGGACACATAACAGCCAAACCAACACTGCTGGGTTTCACAGGATTTCAGCAGACAAGCCAAGCCAGCACAGTCCAATGGACAACCGCTGCATACCAGCAGCCATATCAACCCTTGACGGCTCTGTGAAGAAGGCAAAACAACCCGGGATAGCCCCAAACAATGGATGACCACAGCTTAAACAGGGAAAACGAATTCCTGAGTCATTCTTGGCCCTATCGTGGCCAAAATGACTCTCACTCGAATTTACAATGGCCCCCAAACATAACAGCAAATACATTCACAACATGGGGAAGACTACAGCCCCGAAATCTACCAGTGAGCATAACCTATAGTAGGGAAAACGACCCAATTAATCTGTGAGACAGCCAAAAACGTGAATGGCCCCTCACAGTCAGTCGTGGATGCAAGAGCATGGCTCTCAGCTCACTATGTGCGCCCCAAACAGAAGAATGCTTGTGTGTGGGTAAACAATCCGACCCAGCAAGGAAAAGAACAGACAATGGAGGCCCTGCGTGAGGAAAAACGAATCCATTTTTTCCCGTGGATGCACCACTAACAGGAAGGACGTGAATTTGCAGTTCTTGGGTGCTCAGCAACTCATGGGGGAGAGGAAGAAAACCTGCGTGAGACCAAAAACGTCCCAAAAACCCCTGCGTGAGAGCCAACAGACCAAAAATCGTGGTGAGAGTGAGAACTGACCAGGGAAGAGTGCGTGAGGGAGAAGAATGGGAAGACATGGGTGGAGTGGGCAAATGGGTAAGGCTGACAGCCTGCCACAACCACTACCACTTCAGCAATAACTCCCCCAACCACCAGCTGAAGCATTAAAGGGGTTGACAAACAACAAAGGTGGCAAAACAACAAGGCAATAAAACATGGGTTTTCCCCCATAAACAAGGTTTGACATTCCCCCCCCTTATCCTTTGGAATCATGCCCTTTTCATTCAACGTTGCATTGCCGTAGCTGGTTGTGGTTTAATTAATTGATGTGCAGGTTTACATGATGCCGAATTATAATGTGCCTTACAGCACGAGATGCCACCGGCAATTATCCCCACTGCCGAAACATACACAACAAAATCGATGGTGGGGCTTTTGCCTTGAGCTCCTCACCACGATTAATTACAATATATACATCATGCAAACGGGGTCGAAACCGGGGACATGACAATAGGTCACCCTGTACAATGCTGAAACTGAAACAATGCTCAAAACAAATAAGTGAGGAAAAGAGATAAAACCTAGTGGGAAAAACCTCCCCTTAAGTTGAACACTGAAGGTAGTCTGAATCACCCTGATGAACTCACCCCCAATAGTGAACAGAGGTAAGTGAACTTCTTTTCTGAAAATCTCTTGGTGAATATGTCTGCAATCTACTCATCAGTCGGGCAGTATTGCAGAATGATAGTCCTGTCATGCACTAGCTCCTTGATATAGTGCATGTGGATCTCTACATGCTTGGTCCTTTGCCTAGTAACTGGTTCCGTGGATATCTTAATAGCACTTTGATTGTCACAAAAGAGGATAGTGGACAAAGTACTACCAAGATCAAACTCTGAAAGAATGCCTTGCAACCAAACTGCTTGGATGCAAGCATTCACCGCTCCTCGATACTCATCCTCTGCTGAAGATAGTGCTATGGAAGCCTGCTTTTTGCTTGACCAGCAAATGGGGCCACCACCAAACATGAATAAATATCCAAAATTAGACTTCCAATCAATAGAATCACCCGCCCAATCGGAATCTGTGTATCCAACTAGCTCTAGCTCGGAGTCTGCAGCATAGTGAATGCCGTAGGTCCTGGTTCCCTAAATATACTGGAGGATCCTCTTGGCTTTCCTCCAATGAATATCATGAGGATGCTGCATGTATATTGATATAGCATTCATGGCATAACAAATATCAGGCCTAGAATATGTCAAGTACAACAAGCTACCAATCAGCTGTCGATAGATAGTGCAGTCCATGGGAGGTGTGCTTTTTCCTTCTTCAAGGCTGATCCCTAAAAGGAAAGGGAATGGTGCAGGCCTACAATAATCCATGTGAAAATTGACTAATAGGTATGAAATGTATTTGGACTAAGTAACCATAATCCCATCAGAATTTTGCTCAATTTCAAGCCCCAAAAATTGTTTTAGAAGCCCCAAATCACTCATTTCAAAGGCATTGCGGAGAGCAGTTTTGAAGGCTGAAATGGAGGCAACTGTGCTACTTGTGATCAGTATGTCATCAACATATAAAAAAATTATAATTATATGACCATAATACTTATTTAAATACACATTTGGCTCTGATCTACATCTCTGAAAATTTTGCGAGAGAAGGAAGGCATCCATCTTGGAATACCACTCTCTTGGGGCCTGTTTTAACTCGTATAGTGACTTCTTTAGCTTGAAAACCAAATATGGATCAGTGATGTAGCCCTTAGTATGCTTCATTTATATCTCCTCATGAATATCTCCATGTAGAAATGCTAACTTAACATCCATGTGATGCACTTCCCAGTGCTTGGATGCTGAAATTGCCAAAACAAGGCGGATGGAGTCCATTTTTGCAACTGGTGCAAAGGTATCATGGTAGTCCACTCCTTGGACCTGAGAGAAAAAATTTTCCACCAGCCTTGCCTTATATTTTCAGGTGCTTCCATCAGCATCAACCTTGTTCTGAAACACCCACTTGCATTGAACCAATTTCCTTCCCGGAGGAAGAGAAACTAGCTCCCAAGTAGTGTTTTTCTGAAGAGAATTCATCTCTTCATCCATGGAAACTTGCCATCTCGGATCCTTAAGAGCATGATAGTAGGATTTTGGAACTGAAATTATCATCAAATAGAAATTTTTGGAAATAAAATTATCAGGACAAGAGAGCACAATACCTGCTCTTTGGAAATCAGACCGCGTTCTCCTTGGATCATCCGGATTTCCAATGTTTTCTCCTGTGGAGGAGAGTGTCTGTCGGGCCCATGTAGGAAGATGATTTTGCACTTCAAGTTCTAATTCAGAATATTATTATTTCTACACACCGATATCATAAATCAAATTATCCAAATCAGGGTCATCACCCCCAATTTCATCATCCAAATATTCAGTAGAATAGGAAGGAAATTCAGCAGTTTTCTCCTTCACTAGTTCCACCTCCTAAAGAGGCTCATCGAACTTGAAAATTATCTTGATGATGATATGTTTGGTATTGATATCCAATATATTGAACCCTTTAGATTCATCAAGATACCCAATAAACAAACATTCTATGCTTTGCGGTTGCAAATCCCTTCTTTTATCAAGCGGAATCTGGGCCCATGCAGTGGACCCAAACACCCGCAGGTTCGACCCATCCAGCTTGTGTCTGAAGTATGCTTCAAAAGGGGTATTCCCTTTCAAATATGAGTGTGGAACCCTGTTCTAAATGTATTCTACAGCATGCATGGCATTAGCCCACAAATTTTCAGCAAGCTTCTTGAATTCCAACATATAGGTGGTCATCTCCTTGAGAGACCGATTCTTCCTTTCCGCTACTCTGTTCTGCTGTGGAGTGTAGGGAATTGAATGTTGGACCTGAATACCAGTTTGAAAGAATATGTACAGCAACTAATTACTGAAATACTCCCCTCCATTATCAGATCTCAATATCTTGATCTTAAGCCCAGAGGCATTTTCGATCAAGGCCTTCAATTCAGAAAAATTTTCACATACTTCTGATTTCTTTTTGAGAAAGAAAACCCATGTATACCTTGAAAAATCATCAATAAAAGTAAGGAGATACCTTGATCCATTAATGGATGTGACAGGCATCATACCACTGATATCAGAATGTATTATCCCCAATATGGATGTAGCTCAGTTTACCTTCGCCCGATCGAACTTGTGCTCAGGGTGTTTTCCAATCACACAGCCCTTGCAAATTCCTGTGGTTGCCTTGATGACCGAGAGGCATTCAACCATGGAGTTTTTCTGTAATTGCTGCAAATATGAAATTAATATGGCCAAACCTCTCATGCCACATCCTACTAACCTCATTCCCATTAGTTAGCAGAGCGGTGGGCTTTGCATCCACAACAAAGTGAGAGAAATCATAGGCTTTTGCATGATGGTTTGCAAGGCCCTTAGAAATGAGTTTCCCGAATGCAATTTCTATTATCTCAACATAATTTGGGCTGAAAGAAACTCTCTTAGGAACTCTAGTATGTGTCATCTAATAGACACTAAGGAGATTTGATTCCAGAGACAGTACATACAATACATTTGAAAAGACACCATTTTCAATATCAACTGTACCTTGTCCTTCTGAAATGATGGTGGAGTCATCTCCCATGTGGACGGGGATGGATTTTTCCAGTATCCAAGGATTAAAAGGAGTCTTTTTTAGCCATCATGTGGTTTAAATATCCTGAAGCAATCAAGAGTGCTTTGGATTTCGAAGTGCTTTCCATGAGGGCGTGACCTTTTTCATGCTGTGGTTCCCGATCATGTTGATATCTCCTCCGAAAGCTTTCCAGAAGATTGATGTAATTCCTCTCAAGAAGAGAGATTGCTTAATCAAGATTATTCTTCATGCAGGCATGTTCAAGTTGGAATCCCTTCTCACAATCAGAACACTTGACTTTTTCCTTGCCATTGTGCCCTTTTCCTTTGTTCTTCCTTGAGCCGGAAGACTCATCATGCTGCTGATTTTCAACTCTAGGTTTAGGAGCATCAAATTTAGTTTTTTTATTCTTTTGTTGCTTTCCTTTACCCTTCAGATCTTTGGGCCTCGATACATGGAGGGCTTGATCATTGGAATATCGGATGATCCCCATCTGGACAAGCTTGTCATGTTCACTTGTTAGGGACTCAATGAAGGCATTGAGTGTAGGCATCTTCCATCCAGGGGTTGTGAGCTTCCCCGCACTGAATGTAGAAACAAAAACTAAATAATCAGCCCCAATTTTGGAGATTATGGTGAGGATGAGCTGATCATCCTCCTTCTCCACTTTTCATTGCTTCAAGAGTAAAACAGTATGCTTGAACTTTGTGAAGAAATCATTCAGAGTCTCAAAGTTGGAGGGTTGGAGAGACATGAGTTCATTTTCAAGCTGGTAAACCTTCAAGTCATCATGATTTCCATATAGAGTCTCCAATTTGTCCCATATTTCTTTTGAACTCTTCAAATCTGTAAGATGGAAGAGAAGTTATTGGGAAATAGAGAGGCACAAGAAATTGAAGGCTTCATCCTTCTTGTTCAAGAATCTTGATTTTTCTATGGTGGATCCAGGCTCAGCTTCAATGTCCATGGTGACTCTAAAAATTCCTCTAGAGCACAACTGTATCTCCATATCACTTTTCCATGAGTGGAAGTTGTATGGAGTCAAGAGATCTACTAAGGAGGCCATCTGGATGTGCTGGAGTGAATGATTCACCTATAGAAACCTGAAAATCAAAACAGAAAGGGAAATGTAGGGTCGAACAGCCTGCACATTCTAGGATTTCATAACACCCAGCATAGTCAATCAAGCAAGCTTGATCAACAACTTCTTTACTTGGGGTATTAAGTGGTAAGCCTTGGCTTCTGGTGCAATGCTAGATTTTTGAGCTATTGCTCAAATTTCATGCAGAAATATGTCAAAAAGCTTGTTTTTAAGAGATAGAGCTTCATCCTGCTGAAATATCTGATACCATATTAATCTTGTCTATTGATCTAGGAACAAAGCATCAATCTCATCAAGGAATAATCAACAAATAACTCATGAAATGGTGTAATCAGTCTATAGGAATAGTAGCTGCTCTATATTCACATAAAGAATGAATGATTACAATTTCAATGACATGCTACAAGCATGAATGAAGAGACAATTTGAATTACTTAGGAGGTCATCCGAATTGAATGAGTGAGTCTAGCTTAACTGACTGTAAGCCATGGTTCACACTCAGTTAACCACTGACCAAAACCCTAATTGACTCAACTAACCCTAATTGAAGTCGAAGTGCAATAAATGACTGAGTCTCAACTGAAAGAGATTAAACACATGTCACAACTCACCAACCATCAAGAGGTAGCGCTACACTGACTCCAAGGAACCCCGATGAGGTTAACTGAAGTTGAACTGCACATCAGAAGTTGGTGGAGGTTCCCCTGTTGAGTCCAGTTCATTAAATAATCATTAAATAATATATTTAATGAGAGGAGGTTCCTTAACTGACTTGTTTAACTGATTGTAACCACCAGTTAGCAATTAGGTGCATTAATATCACTCAAATCACCCCTGGAGTGCTCCAGTTAGCCTCCTCGAATGTAGGAGAAGGCTAAGTTAGCCTCCTTTACTGAAGGTAGGCGTGGGTGAGACTGAATGATGACATTTAATGCTCCAATGATGTCAATTAATGTCAATAATACTTAGGATAGTGGTTTAACTAGGCCAATTTGACCAAAAGAGTGTGTATGGTGGTAAATGTCTCCAATAGGGCAAAGATGTGGATAAAGAGAGATCCAAATCCTCCAGCATAACAATTCAAAGATTCCAAGTCTCCTCTCATGGACCTCCCTACCTCTATTCATATTCTTTATGAAAAGTTGGGTCAAAGAAAAAGTAGTTACAACTGAAAGAGTCAGTTGCATAACTACCCAAACTACCTGAATTTCAAATTACGTATTTTTTGACATTTTCAGGAGGAATACGCGGGTTGCAGAGACAACAGTCGCGTACATGAGGAGGTATATGCGGGTTGTAATGTATAAAGTCACCTATTTAATTCATATGCAAGTATTATATATAGCAATTCACATACATACACGGGTTTCCTTAAGGAAACTCATATATACATAAAAAATGCTCATTTTAAGGGTACTTTTGGGCATTTTCAGACTTTAATGTCTTCTAGAAAGGTTTATCTAACAAAAATATATTTCCAATGGTGTAGAGATGAGGTTAAACAAAGTTACAAAACTCAAGATATGGGTCCTCCAATTTAGGTGTTTTTTCAGTGACTTTCATGAAGTGTCGTTATGGAAGTGTCAACATGCGACAGAATCATGGGAAAGTGGTCACATGCAGAGACGTGTCACTTTGAGCTATAACAGGGTTCATAAACATGGGGGGTTGTAGTAGAATATGACTATGAGCTACTCATTCGTACATGTGAGGATGAGAAAAAATGATTAAGGGGTAGTAAGGTATTGATGGTGCTCCATGATGATGTTTCTAAACACTTAAGGTATTACAATACTGGTAACCACTTGAATGGGTAGGTTATGTAGGGTATGTATTTGGGTGGGATTTTATGGAACCAATCATGTCATTTGCATATTGGGATTCTACTAGAGGAGATTTATGTGTCCAATCAATTTGAGGAGAATCATTGATGTTGACACTATCTTGTCAACGGAGGTTCACTCTGCAGGTCTATCGACACCCATCGATGCAAATTACCTAGACATCATCCTAGACAAGTTTTACCCTATCTAGAAACAACTGCAAAGCAAGTGCAATATCACCCGAAATGTTTGAGGGAGGGTTGTAGGAACCAATTTTTTGCAGAGGGAAGAGGACTTTTGCACTACCTATTAATCTATCGCAACATCTAGATATTCAGTGTTCCAACTAAAATAGTATCCATATCATTATATTTTTACTTTCTTGTATTTAAATCGACAAAGACATGTTATCATAATTTAGTTTCACATTCAGAGTAGCAAAAACATTGCCATATATGGGTGAATCCGCGAACCTGGGTAACACTTTTTGGCAAGTGCATTTCGTCAAAAATAGAAAAACGTACCTTGGTCGAGGGTTTAACAAGACCTCGACCGAGGTCTTAATATCTTGACCGATGTTTTATCAAGCCCTCGACCGAGGTTTTTTTCAGCCCTCGACCGAGGTATTTCCTAACCCTCGGTCGAGGTATTAATACCTCGACCGAGGGTTAATAAATACCTTGGTCGAGGTATGGACCTCGGTCGAGGTCGGTTGTAGTTAAATTTAATTGTTTTGTTAATTTGTTATATATATATATATAAATTATGTCAACCGGTAGCATTTATGCTACCGGTTTAATTTTGAAATGTGTCTTGGGCAAGTCGAAATGCTGCCCGATTTTTTTCAATCCTTCGTGAATTCATGGAGGATTGAAAAAAATCCATAAAACACCAACTAAAAAAATCCATAAAACACCAAATAATAAATTTAAAAATTTATTTTAAGAGGACGTCACAACCCTAATACTCCTACTTATTGGGTTTACAACGATGATCCGATAACTAGGTTTAGAATGAAGAGGATGTCATGCGATTGTTGCAACTTGCATTTATCATTTTCAATGTAAAAGTGAATATTGGGTAGTGATGATTTCGATTCAATTTCTCAGATCTCACACATACATATATAAATGTATNAAAATCCCTTCGAACACTTAAATATTTAGGGGTTTTGATTAAAAATTTACTCATAAACTTGAAATAAAAACCGCCACTTTAAGATCTTCTCAAATAATGAAGTATCAATCATACACATGAGACACAGAAGTTTTGGTCAACAGACTAGGAAAAACCCCAACTTCGGGGAAAACCCTAGAAAGAAGAAAATTTGTATTAAGAAGAATACTCAATTTTTTTTATATCTACACATGAAATAATTCCTTCAACCCTCACTAACAAAAATACCCAAACTGGAATAGTTGAAAAATACCTCAATTTTCATGCCACTAACAGTTGTACGACTTTCCATACGACCTCCACATGTGTTTTTGTATGGTTGTACCTTCTGTTGTACTTTCCTTCCTAAAACATTGTTCCCACACGTGCCTGCAATTAATGTTTTATGACTAGTAGAGTATGCAATCAATGTGTTTCCACTTTTCTTAGGATTTGTTCCCACACATGTGGCAGTATTTAATGAAAAGGTATTGTTGTATGATCTCTAGGATTCCTTGTGGTGTGTTAATTGCAACTTAGTAAAATAGTAATGGAGTAGACTAAGGTATTGGTGTAAGTTGTATAATATTGAAATTTAGAACTAGGTTATGTATCCATTGGAGGCATAGCTTCATTGGAATTGGGGCCATTTTCAGTAGAAAAGAACAGGCCACATGTTCACTTTAGTGAGTTTTCTAGGAGTGAGGATTATTCATCCTTCTCTTACAACTGCTAACAATGTTCATCATGGGTTTCTTTCTAAAGTATTGCATGTGTGAAGTTAATGAAGACAGTAAGGATATAATAAGTCCAGTCTACTCATATATATTAAATTTTAATGTGAATTAGAACAAATATTATGAAGGAAGCTATAGTTTTGGTTAATGGTCGTCCTCATAGAATTCAAGGTTACAAGATGAGGTCGGATTTCAAGAATGGATTTCTTTAACTGTGATTGTCCATGACAGGGAATTTTGTCCCACAACTTGTAGAGGTGATATTTAGTTGCAACACCCACACAACCAAGGTAAACACATTAGTTTTTTTCAACCTATGTTTGTTACTTTGCCTCTTGATCGATCTCCTTAATCAATTTTCTCAACAAAAGTTTCCTTGATGATTCTTTTTGAAGGTAGGAAACACAATGGTGGATGATTATCATATTTTGAATGTTATGATATAATATGCATTGAATCATGTTGTTATTTTGGAGGAGGAGTGCCACAAACTACAACACACGTCTAATTGGAGAGTTACCCACAACCAATCATTCTTGTGTGATATCGCACAACATAAAATATATGATATGTAATGGATAGTATGTTTATTTATATACACAGGGCCAACCATATAGATGTGGTAGTATAAGACTAGTAGTTTCTTGGTAGGTTGACTTCAAAGACAAGATATGATACTTAGATGGTCTAGTGTTTTTATAGCATTCACTAACAATATGATCAAATTGCATGAACTAACGTTAACACAGATAGATTGTTACCAAGACCTAAATTTGTAGTTCTCCAAAATAATCATCATCCACCAAAATATTATCAGCTTCTTTGTATACTTGTTGCATAATCTATAAATGGCTTCAGTAAAGAAAAAAATCCATTACATATCATAAACTTGAGGCAAGAATAGCTTAGAAATTTCTACATTGAAAAAATTTACAGTTGGTAATCTAGGTACAAA
The DNA here is from genome assembly GCA_001517045.1 of Pseudotsuga menziesii. Taxonomy (NCBI): domain Eukaryota; kingdom Viridiplantae; phylum Streptophyta; class Pinopsida; order Pinales; family Pinaceae; genus Pseudotsuga; species Pseudotsuga menziesii. The sequence goes on from LPNX011196468.1 coordinate 89,795, forward strand.
TCCCTTACTAGATACACGTACCCATGTACGAGATACCCTGTACCCATGTACAAGATACCCCGTACCCACGTACCCTAATGTACCCTACCGTACCCAAAACTTGGCTGAAGCACCAAATACTTTTCTCACAAATTTAGGGGACGTTGATTGTAAAAGAGAAAAATTACCCTATTTTATGGACACCTAGGGATGCTTGGGGACAATGTTTGTACAAGCTACCATATTTTGGGGAGGCCTAAGGACCAGTTTGGTACGAGCCCAACCAGTTTTGTACAAGTGACATTAAAGTCAATAATATTAAATGGAAATCTTAAATTCTTTTAAAAAAAATTGGCATTCTCTTTATCTTTTATTCTCGATCATTTTACTTAAATTTTTAACATTACCATTAAATGTTTCAAGATGTTCGAGAGTGGTTCCAACCTCATCGGAATTCACACGCAAAAAGTAGAATTTTATATCCCATTCATAATTCAACAAAGTTAACAGTTTTCAGTATTTTAGGACTATAACGTTTCCACTGGATTGCATCATGTATGGTGGTATTGGATTGGTATTTAATCAAGCACATCAACCTCTCTATGTACCTTGATGTTGGTGGTGTTTATTGTTCTCTTTCATGACCTTAACAAAAATTTACCCTTCAGTCAAGCAAAATCACTTATTAAGAATGAGAATCTTTTTCTACCTTATTTTAACACTTAGATTAGGAATTTTCCTCAAAATTGTAGGCTGTCGACTAATGTCCTTGGAGGACCAACTTTGTGATTCAAGGTACAAGAAAGAGCTAGATCCTAGAGGAGGGGGCACAAGGTGTTATTGATGAATAATATTCCAATAGAGGCAAGGATTTTTATATGTAATTGTTTGTTGTAGCATGAATTTTTTTGGACTCTATATGCCATTTAGCCTCTTCGTTTATGTATTTTGGGTGAGATATGGATTGCACTTGATGTTTTTTTGGTTATATGCACTATTCTATATACATGAGAAACTTTTTGTATTTGTGTATAATGGTTTGGATTCACATGGATGCATGCAAATATATATGTACAATGAAAATGATTTGAATTTCATATGTATGTACCTGTGACGCACTTGAGTCCCCCCCTGTTTCAAAAAGTGGCATCCTTGTCCCCATCCCCATAGCCAAGTTTCTTGGCAACTTAGGTGGTAATGTAAAGGTTTCAGGTTATATCAAAATCATCCATGATATCAATTTCCAAAGATATCATAGCTTTGATACTATGTTATGTAAAGGTTTTGGGTTCCATCATAACTTCCAAACCAATTAGATAACTTTGAATAGGTTGTTAGTCTTATGTTCTGAGGGTGATGGTTACTTCACGATAACAATTCTCATAAATGAGGCCATTATTCCAACAAATAATATGCAATTTCATAAATACCTATATAACTAATTTGCATTCTATGTCTCGAAGTTAGCTTAAGTAGTTGAGTGTTATGTAATGCAAACAAAAGATCTTAGAATCAAATAAGAGAATTTTTGTGAATTTAATTATTAGAAAGTGAATTTTATAAAACTAAATCCAAAAGTAAATTTAGAAAAACTAAATCCAAAATTTAAACTTTACATACAGGAAATTTGGAAATGAGAATTAAGAAGTGGGAAATGAGAATTAATAAGTGAATTTTATGAATCTTTTCAAAATCGAAACTTTACAAATATGAAATGGGAAGATCAATAATATAATCAAGTTACAAAAATTTATTACAATAAACTTGATAAGAAAAATGTAGTGATTAGTGAGTTTAATAACAATAGTTGGCAT
>LPNX011196468.1:93796-117666 GCA_001517045.1 Pseudotsuga menziesii
TGTTTGTCAATGACTTCAACAACACAACCGAAAAGAGGATCAAACAAGATGATAGTGTTATGATGGACAATGAGATGAATCTACATGAGGATAACAAGGCACAAGAAAGTAACGATAAACAAGCAATAAACCAGTCTAAGAAGGCTAAGAGGGGGCGCAAAATTGGTTAAATGCGAGTCCACAAAGAAAAAGAACTTGTCCCAAGTTAAGGTTAAATGTGATGACGATTTAACCAGGTGGGAAAAAAACTGGAATTTGGAGGTCTTCTAGGGAATTTGATGTCACATATTTTGAAGGAAGAAATAAATGATATCATATATCACATATTTTGAAGGAAGAAATAAATATCATGAATGAGCTTGTATCTTATCTATTTGATTTGATCATTTTATGACTTATGATATCATAAATGATTTCATTTGATTGAATTAATCAACTTTGTGACTTATGAATGTATAGACAAATATTACATATTTCAAAAAAATGAAAAAAACAATTATAAATGAATTTGTATCTCTAGTTTTTCTTCTTTTGCATATATATGCATAGTGCAAACAACACACTTTTAATGAAATGATCATAAATGAACTTGTAAATATGAATTATTTCAAAATAGAAAAAGTTATACTTAGTTTTTTTCTCTATTAATTTTTTTGTGATTTATGAATGCATAAACAAAAATCATAAAATAGGGGTTGATATCATCTTTTTAGAATTATTATTACATAGACGAATATCATGGATGAGCTTGCATCTCATCTAATTGATTTGATTGTTTTTGTGACTTATGAGTGCATAGACAAATGTCACATATTTTGAAGGAAGAAATAAATATCATATATCACATATTTTGAAGGAAGAAATAAATATCATGAATGAACTTGTATCTTATCTAAATTTGATTTGATCATTTTATGACTTATGATATCATAAATGATTTCATTTGATTGAATTAATCAACTTTGTGACTTATGAATGTATAGACAATTATCACATATTTCAAAAAAATGAAAAAAACAATTATAAATGAATTTGTATCTTTAGTTTTTCTTCTTTTGCATATATATGCATAGTGCAAACAACACACTTTTAATGAAATGATCATAAATGAACTTGTAAATATGAATTCTTTCAAAATAGAAAAAGTCATAATTAGTTTTTTTTCTCTATTTATTAAATCTTATCTTATCCAAAATTTTATTTCAATAATTTTTCTTTTAATTTTGTTGAATTTTTTATGGTTATATACTTGTTTTTTATATTAAATCATTTGTTATCTTTTGTTTTTGTACATAAAAATGAATTATATTAAATATGAAATTTATCAAATTGTAAATTCATGCAAATATATATATGTGAATTATTTAACACTATGGAATTGAAATTTACATGAATACGAAATTTATGAAATTGTAAACTATGAAATCTATCAAATTGTAAACTATGAAAATGAAAATCAAATTGCATAACTTTGAAATTATACCTATATCAATGGGATTTGCTTCCTCCATCATAGCTTCATTTGGAATTTCTTCGTCTCTCAAGATTGTTCTTTTTCTCCTCTCCCTTTCTTTATCTTTCTCTCTTTTCTCTTCAATTTTGTTTTGATTTCTTTCATTTCTTCTTGTTCGACGTTGGTTGCTTCCCATTGTGATTGATCAACAATCCAAATTGATACCTGCAAAACAATCTACAATGCTAAATTTGTATTACAAAACAAACATTTTTTCAAAGAAATTAGGCAATTTTGAAGGATAGAGTTAGCTTAGTATGAATTATGTTTATATAGAGTTTCATCAAAAATTCGGGTGGGAAAGATGGTTGGGTGTGTAGTTGGAATGTCATTAATGTTTGAATTCACTCCCGGGATTTTGCTCCAAAGGAGTTTACATGACTAGGACCTCGACCGGGCTCATACCTCGGTCGAGGTTTCGTTAAGACCTCGACCGAGGTATTTAAATACCTTGGTCGAGGTTCATACCTCGGTCAAGGGCTTAAGAAAATAGACTTAGCCCACATTCAAACAAATGAAAAATTTTATGTGTCATGCAGAGGTGTACACCCTGCCATTCCTAGCACATAACTGAGCGGAGTTGATACCGATAAATTCACCAACGAATCTTCTATCCATTGAGGTATCATACACGCATTTTGGCATTCATATGAAATTTATTTTTTAATTACTTCTAAAACTTATACTTAGAAAACCACACTGCAACTTCGAAGCAGCTCAAAGAAAAATCCGCAGAGTTAAAAATACACAGCCAAAAAATTCTTAAAAATGCACACATCACATATCGACGTGTCCTCTTCAAAAGGGTATCTTTGGTTTTTCAATTTTTGAAAAAATAGAAAAAATAGCTTTACGTGGACAAATATGTGTTTAAAACGATGCTGAAATCGAATGTGGTCACTTTCGAAAAATAGTAAATAATTGTTGAATGCGAAAAAAATTAACAAAAAAATATGCACATCACACTGCATTTTATGTAGATCATGCTCATATATATTTTTTTTTTGAATTATTAATGCAAGATTGAATTACTCTACGTGGACACGAGCAACTTATTAGCTTCTTCAAATTTTTAAGGTCACACAGTTCATTAAATGCAAAAATTCACACATTAAATGACATCGGAATATTTTTTTTAAAATATCACTATGAAGCCAACATAATATTCTAGAATTTGTTTTTTACTGCAAGTCAAAATTCACATGGCATATATGCGTTTTGAGGGCTTCTATCTAGCACATGAGTAAAAAATCAGGTTTTCATTGCCAAATTTGGCCAAAAAGTGTTACCCATCTTCATGGAATCACCCCCATACAAGGCCTTTTTCAGCTTATACACTTTGTCTTCGTGACCCTTGACAGTATAACCAGGTGGCTAGTCTACATAAACTTCTTCTTCAAGAATGCCATTAAGAAAGGCATATTTCACATCCATTTGATACATAGGCCATTGATTTTGTGTTGCAATGGCAAGTACAGCTATGATGGTATCCATCCTTGCTACAGGAGCAAAGGTTTCATCATAATCTATACCATACTTCTATGCATAACCTTTGGCAACCAACCTTGCCTTGTGCTTTTTAATTTCTCCTTTTTCATTCAATTTGGTCTTATAGACCCATTTGACTCCAATACTGGTTTTGTTTGCAAGGATGTCAACAAGATCCCAAGTCTGATTTTTCTCTATTGCATCAATTTCATTCATGGCTTTTACCCACTATGCATCCTTCATTGCTTCATTAAAATATGTGGGCTGACAGGAGAAGAGAGCAAATTGAAGATTCTCGTCAAGAATTGGAGTCTGTTCATATAACTCTGTCAAGATTTTGGTTTTTCGGTTCTATGGTGGACCATCTGTTGCATCTTCTTGCTATTGTGCTTCCAATCTGGGAAGTCTGATAGGTAGATCTGGTTGATATGAGTGATATTCATGTTGTATGTCTGAAGGATCACTCCAGCATTTGTCTTCAATGAACTTTATGTCTCTGCTCACCACAAGCTGCTTGGTGACAGGATTATATAGCTTGTATTCCTTGTGGTGTTCACTATAACCAGTGAAGATGCAGTGATCACTTTTCTTGTCTAACTTTCTTCTGAGTTCGTCAAGTATATGCGCAAAGGAAACATAACCAAATATTCTGAGATGTGAGACACTAGTCTTAGTGCCACTCCATGCTTCTTTAGGAATCTTGTCTTGGACAGTTATTGTGGGTGATCTATTGAGCAAGTAGACTGAGCATCCAACAACTTCAGCCCAATACTCATTTGACAGCTTCTTGTGTGACAGCATGCTATGGGCCATGTTCATGATGGTCAAATTCTTTCGTTCAGCAACTTCATTCTGATGTGGAGTGTATTTGGTGGTGAATTGTCTATGGATGCCATGCTATTTACAAAAGTCTGAAAACTCATGTGAATCATATTCACCTCCACCATCTGACCTGAGCATTTCAATGGACTTTCCAGACTGTTTCTTAGTGAGAGCCTTGAACTCTTTAAACTTGGAGAAGGTCTCTGATTTGTGCCTCAGAAAATAGATCCATGTTTTTCTGCTAAAGTCATCAATAAAGGTCAGAAAATAAAAACTGCCTCCTATGGATTGGGTTTGCATGGGTCCATAGAGGTCTATATGAACTAACTCAAGTTGCTCTTTGGCTCAAGATGTGGAAGTGGGAAAACAGTCCCTATAGCTATTGGCACCAACTTAACCAAGAATGGTGATGAACCAGCAGTAAACAATACACTCTATAAACAAATGGTAGGTAGTTTAATGTATTTGACTGCAACTAGACCTGATTTGATGTATGCTGTCAGTCTTATTTCCAGATTTATGGAGTCTCCCAAAGACTCTCACTAGAATGTTGGAAAAGTAATACTGAGATATGTTGCAGGGATTCAAAATGGATAAATGTAAACTAGCAGAAACCCTACCCAGCAGAGATTTATCCCCATCATCTCCTATAGCTTCAACTGACAATGGAGATCTGCAATTACGAACAATATGAACAACGTAGATCTGGAACAATAAACTTCTGGAGATAAAAGAGATTACCAATGGAGTTTGATATAGTTCCACTTAGGTATTCACTGTTTTTTCCTTGATCTACGTCTAGAATGAGATTTATGACTCGACCGTTGTTGGTGTCGTAGAGCAGACCGTTCCATCGGTAGCAATCATTGCCCGTCCAGGTTTGAAGAGCTCCGGTGGCAGCTTGAACGATGCCCTCTTTGAAATCTAATAATGCAGCCCGGTCTTCTTCTGCACACTTTGCGTTTTGGCCTCCAACAAGACTACTGCTCCATTCAGGCCACAACCTTTAGATTCCTACACAGAGGCTTCAAACTGGAATTCTTCTTCCACACAGTCGGTATGCTTTACCAGATCTGCTTTTGTCTCGAAATCGGGCTCAGATCCAGAGTTAGAGTGACCAATGGACCTCAAGATTATCTTCTTTGTTGTCTGACCTCAAGCTTTCTTATGCTAGGCAATATATTGCAGCGATGAGATAGCTGAAATGAATTGACTAGCAATTTGCTGATGAAGATTTGGATCACAGATGTTGACAGTAAGAAGACTTGCACGTGAACTGGAGAAAATTGGCAGATTGGAGCGCTACCTGATAGGAGTGCAGTGAAGCTAACAAAGAAATGAGATATTTGTTCCAAATAGATTCTGAGCTCAGCAGAGTGCTTTTCACTCTGTGAAAAGGCTTACCCCAACAATGAAAAGGATCAGGCCTTAGGCTCTGATACCATGTGAAAGAAAAGAATGGAGAAAGAGAAAACAGTACGGGCAGATGATTGCCTTCTCATTATTCAGAGGTGTTTAAATAGGAAATACAAAACAATATTACTGTGGGTGAATACCACAGTTAGGTAAATACCGTCATGGGTTACCTAACTCTCTAACCTAACTACGGGTGAGATTGCTTTCTTCAACAGGAACCACCACTTCCATTTTAACTTTCCTCGAATAAAGTTTCCCAAAAACCACGCAAAGGAAAAGACACCAAATGGTAGTTGTCCTCTACCACAATCAACCACCTATACTATGAAACGAGAAGTTTATACTAAGGACAAGAACTCTAGCCATAAAAACGATCATTTTTGCATAAAAACACCAAAAACACCCCCAAATAGAAAAGTGCTAATACCAGTATACACGTTTTTTTTTTGAGGTTAAAAATAGAGCCATGGACTAAACATCCCATATTGTTGTTTACAAAACTTTAAAATCAACCCCTAAATTGGAAAAATATTTTTTTTCTTGAAGAGTGAAATTACAACATTTTTTAAACTTGCATATTAAACAAAAACAAAGATTTCATAAATAATTTCACCACTCTAACCATATAAAATAAAAGAAATTGTGATGTGATTCATAATGAAATAATATTAAAGACCATACAAGAACAAATTGTTCATACAAATATTCAAAAACACCTTTAGAGTTTCAATTACAAACATCTTTATTTTTCTGCAGATGAAGGACTCAGTATAATAAAAAAATTAAACAAAATGAAACCCCTAACTCCCTAAACCCCCCCACAACATTACATTAAAAACAAAAATATTAAAACACACCCCCACAACCCCTAAACCCCCTAGAATCGCGTCGCTCATGAAGGGCACCCTTTGGCTTCCAGACGAGCTCAAAGACAGAGGAGGAGAGGGAGGAGGGGGAGGAGGACGGCCCCAGGGACAATGGAGGAGGGGAGAGGGAGAAGGGAGGGTCAAGGAGGAGGGAGGAGGGTCATGGGGATGGGAGGTGGGGGAAGGGATCAAATTTCACTCCCCATTGGGGCTGCATGGCACTAGTGTTTGACCAGAACCATTGCAAACACACCAATAAAACAAAAAAAATCACAAAACAAAATGAGTATTTGTCAACGAAAAATGTGACAAACATCATAAAAGGTTTAGCAATGGTAGGAGTTGGAATTTATAACATCTATCTTGATGCTAGCGATATCTGCAACATAGAAAAAGGGAGGATTTTTTTCATATTCATGCAACGCTTGACAAAACAAGGGTTAGAGCTGGTGGATGAACCTTCATGTTTTGACTTAAATAATTATTATAGTGTGAAGAATATTATTGCAAATAAAGGAAACCAAGATCCAACAAATGATTTCGGTGACGTGGCCTCCCTTTCAAAGGGCTAAGATTCTCATGACAAACTATGAACACATTATGCATCCAATGGGTTCTACCTTACTACACCTCCATCCAATTTACATGCACCCTCGTAACTTTTGCAACAAGCAAGACCTCACTGCAACTATTTTCCATTATTCATTATCCTCATGATATGGCTTCACCATTTCCTATTACACCACCTTTTAATTAAAAAATCCTTGATAATCATGATAGGAAACTTCATGATGAGCAACCCAAAATTCAAATGAAGGGCCTTAAAATATTCAATGATCCTCAGGCCACGGGGTGCAATATCCATGGCTGTACTTTACAAAATCAACAGAATAACAAGGTGGGATGAAGCCTCCACCACATAGCCAAGAACTATAGCAGAAAGAACTACATCTAAAATGAAAAACAATTCATCTTTATACAATCCAAACGATGTCATGAATTATATCTCAAAAATAAGTATAAAGTACAAACATATTTGCAAGGAGCCTCTTAGATTCCTGTTATAGCTCAAAATGACACTTCTCTTCCTGTGACCACTTTCCCATGATCCCGTCGCATGTCGACATTTCCATGACGACCCTTCATGAAAGTCATTGAAAGTCACTGAAAAAACACCTATCTTGGAGGACCCATATCTTGATTTTTGTAACTCCGTTTGACCTCATCTCTACAGCTTTGGAAAGGTATTTCAATAAGCTAAAACTTTCTAGAAGACACCAAAGTCTGAAAATGCCCAAAAATACCCTAAAAATGTGTTTTTTGTCCATTCACGATTTTCCTTAAGGCAAACCCACGAATGTGCCTCTTAGCATTTAAACATTAAAACACGAGTTAATTGGATATTAGTTAATTCATTTAACTTAATTTCATTAACTGCTGTAACTTCTCCAACCTTCAAAACTACCTTATTTCACCCATATAAATAGAGGTAGGGAGGTCCATGAGGGGGGGACTTGAATTTCTGCATTGTTATGCTGGAGGAATCGGGACTCTCTTTGCCCACACCTTTGCCCTGGAGGTCTTCCCCTTGTGTTGCAGAGCTTGGAGGATGAGTTCTTTGGAGAAGAGAAGCAGCAGAACCAGATCAAGGTTTCGTGAGGTGCCAAACTTGAAGAGAAGGTATACTTGTACTTATTTTGAAGATTAATAAAGATGTGATGTCCTTCTTCTTCCCAAATCATTGTTCAATGTGTGATTGAATCTTTGTTTATGATCATATGATGATGTTATTCAGATTATTATTTCAGATTTATTTGATTATCATTTCTTTATATGTGGTCATAATGGTTTGAGGAAGGTATAATTCGTTTTGCAGGTCTCTTGGAGCGAGAGGAGCAAGAAGAGGATTGAAGAGAAAGCTTGGACCAGCCTTCAGTTAATCAGGTGTGGACCTTTCTCATCTCTGAAACTTGCTTATATATGCTTGTTGAACATTGTGCATCTCTCTTTCAACCCCAGTATGTTGATGGCTTCTTAAACCCTAGCCATAGGATACTTTCCTTTACAACAGAACTGGCGACTCTGTTGGGGAGAGCCTTGTCTGTTTGGGGTTTCTCTTGATTTATTTCAGCCTTTTGCATTGTTTCAGGTCCTTCTTGCCACTTAGGAACACTTAGTATAAGTATGATTACACACTTGCCCTGCCTTCTTAAGGTGGTTTTTGACCTTTTTGGGAATTTTTCCACCCATTCGCAAGTTGCTCTTCTGAACAGTCGTGAATACTTGCTTGCATTCGCAGGTTGCTATACTGAACAGTCATGAGTCATTCACGGGTTGCACTTATAGACAGTCGTGAATGCCCCTAAAATAGTGTTTTTCTCATTTTTGTGGTTTTTCTTCTATTTGTGGGTTGTTGGGTAGCTCTTTTAGGGTCCTCTGCAGGTGCATGACTCCAGGGATTTAGTGTCATCTTCTTTTGGTTGTTCTTTATCTATGTGGTAAGCCCTTTTATAGCATTAGTTTTTGCTCTTTGCTCTTTCCCCCATCTCCTTTGCTTGGTTAGATTTTTGGCTTATGTTTTTGGTCAGCCTATGTCAGTGATATTTGTTTGATTTCAGAAGCTTGTTGGTGCTGCTTTCCTTCTTCTTTTGTTGGTTAACTTCACCTTGCCAAAATAGTTGTCTTGTCTCTTATGCAAGCCTTTCTTCCAAGTAGGTTTTATACTGACTTTAGGGCATTCTAGAGTTTGTTTGGTGGTTGTATGGAAAATTTCATTTTGCTTTGTTCTTATTATCTGCATGCTTTTAGTTTGTAGGTAGTTTTTCTTTTGCATTTATAAAATAAAATTAAAAAAGAACCTATACTTGTTTGTGCTGCTTGCCCCCCCACCTCCTTCTTTGGTTTGACCTTGTTGGACAAGGTACTAAGCAGCCTCTGTTTGTTGGTTTAGATTGATACTTGGGGCTTCTTGACCTTTGTTTATGTCAGTCTTATTGCTCAGTCTTTTCATTCCAAAGTTGTTGGCTTGTTTACCTTTGTGAGCCTTATTTTCAAGAGAGGTTGATTTCTAACTTTAGGGAAACCTAGGCTTTGTTTGTGGGGTGTAGAGTAGTTGTCTATTTGCTTTGCTTACAGTACTTGCTTGCATTAGTTGATAGGTTGATTTTTCTTTTGCATTTATAAAAGAAAAATACAAAAACATATGTTTGCTTTATATGCATGTAGATTAGGTTTTTAGTCTAGATTGCATGGCATATCATTGTTTTTGAAAAAATATAAAAAGAATTTGTTTTTTTTTTTGCTTTCAAGTTTCTATTTGAAAATATAAAGAGAATATTTTTTGCTTTTGCATTTCATATCTCTTTGTTTAGTCATTTTGTTTCAACTTTGAGTCAAAACACCACATAAGTTTCATGCCATTTACCCTCTGACTAAAAACAGCCCTTAAAATAAACGATATAATTTAAAATTTACTAGTAAGTCTTATTTTATAGGGTCATACACCAACTAGCTTAGGCTAGACTTGTGGACTAGGGAGTTTTCAACTCTCCACAAGTGTTAAAATTTCAGACGTAGTTGGCCTATCACTAGGTAAATCCTTGACTTTATCGACTGTATCTGGGAAGCTCCTCTCAAACAGGAGTTAAGCACTAGGCCGCATGGAGGCTTGGATAGAGGAGATAACCCTCTGAATCCTTGTCAAAGCGTAACTCGGGACTTTTACGCATCTGGGGATTCTGTCCTAGACTAAGTTTCGGGCTCAACTACCCTGCCCATGCGTACGAGTTCGGCTAACGACTGTCCCCCCAGACTGTCAATATAGTTAAGGTAGCCTTTAGTCTCTTTGACATCTAGGGTTCATACACAGGTACACCGGAAGGTTATTTCTGGATGACCTTGGATGGACTTGGAAGGTAACCCCGGTAGAAAGTGTGGGAGGGCGGTGGGTGATTCCTCCGCTTATGCCTAAGAACATCTACAGGGATGCCAAGTAACTATCTATCAGCTTTCTTTTGAAAAGTATATCTTATACCTGTTTGTCTGTTTGGCTTTAGGATTTTTTTAGTGAGTGTTGTGTGGTTTGTCTGTACTTAGTGTGCCTTTAAGTGTGTGCTTTGTAATTTTGGTTGCCTATCAACCTCAGACTTTGTCTCCTGGTTTGAAACTATGGCTAGCACCCCTTCGAACACCAACCAAGAGATCCCCATGATGGGAACTCCTTGTACTATTCCTCTCATAGGGAATGTTGGTGTTCCCTTGATGGCCACCTTGAATCTTCCTGGATTCACCTTAGGGCTACCGGTGTGGTTGTTTTCCACTCCAACCGTCCTGAATGCTCCTGATGCTTCTCAACTAAGCTCCTTATATAAAGGGCATCAAAACATTGCTTCCCCTTCACCTGTAGTTGATTCTCCTCCTCCTTCTATCTCATGCGGTGAAAGTACTGATACTAGTAACCAGCAGTCTAAAAGGAGTAAAAGAAGGAGGAATAGGAAGAAGGCACATAAGCAAGGGGGCACCCGTTCAACCTCTGCAAGTCAAGTTGAACCTCACCACCCAGCCTCTGCAGTTCATGCTGGGAGCACCCATCCAACCTCTGCAGGCCATGTTGGATCTAAGCACTCAACCTCTGCAAGTCAAGTTGATCTTCACCATCCAGCCTCTGTTGATCATGCTGGTGGGATCCTTCCAACCTTTCCAAGTCATGTTGGATCCAGTCACTTAGCCTCTGCAGTTCATGCTAAGGACACCTGTTCAACCTCTATTGTTCAAGTTGAACCTCCCCATCCAACCTATGTTGTTCATGTTGGGTCCATCCACCCAGCCTCTGTTATTCATGCTGGGGGCACACACTCAACTGCTACAAAGTAGATTGATCCTAACCATTCAACCTATATTTTTCATGTTGGTGGTGCCCGTCCAACCTCTACAAGTCATGTTGGAACCAGTCTCTCAGCCTCTGCAAGTCATGCTGGGGGCAGTCTCTCAGCCTCTGTGGTTCATACTGAAGACAATCCGTCAGCCACTGCGAGTCATGTTGACACTGTTGAAAAGACGACTCGTTTAAAACACAAGCCCAAGTTTCCTTGTAAGCTTTGTGAGGGAGATCACCTTACTTATAAATGCCCTTCTATCACGAAGGTGCAAAGAGTTTGGATTCATGGTCATCCCGTTTTTGAACATCCTGAAGTCTCTCAACAACCAGCCTCTCTTAGTGATGTTGGACCCAGTCACCCAGCATCTGTAGTTCATGCTAGGGGAAAACTCTCATCCTCTGTTGGTCATGTTAAGAGAAAGCAGTCAGCCACTGCTAGTCATGTTGACTCAGTTGAGAAAATTGGTCGTTCAAAGCATCATCTTAAGTTCCCTTGTATGTTATGCCAGGGATATCATCTTACTCACCTATGCCCTGCTATCGCAGAGGTGCGAAGAGTGTGGTCCAAGACTCATGGATTTTCTTCTCAAGAACAACCTATAGTTTCTCAACAACTTACTCAACCTCTGGTTGATCAAGTGGTCGAACCAATCTCATATTTGGTCGATCCCACTCTTCTTTCGAAGAGTGATCCTCATGTGATTGAACCAATGTCATCTTTGGTCAATCCCACTCTCCCTTCGAAGAGTGACTTTCACGAAGCGGTTGAATCCATTCCAGTATCGATCAATCCCACTCTTCCTTTCGAGAGTGAAGTGTCTACTAGTCACATTTTCTTCACTACTAGTTCAGAACTTACTGAACAAGGGGGCACTAAACTTGCTTCGGATCAACCCCCACCAAGCCCTCAGATTGCTTCCTTTGATTGGGATAGCCTAGTTGAGCTGCGCCTTCCTTCCGCTGCACCTTTCCAGATAAAGGTCAATACGATTGCTCGTTGTATTGTTGATGAAGGAGCCTCAGTTAGTATTTTGTCTACTCGTTCTTGGAGAGGCATGGGATCTCCCAGCCTTGTGTCGATTACTAGTCAGTTACTGGCATTTGATAGAAGAACTTGTATAGCCTTGGGAATTCTTGCTCAAACACCTGTTACTTTGGGTGGGAAGACCGTCTTAGTTGACTTCATGGTGATAGAAGACCCCTTGGACTTTAATATGCTCCTTGGATGTGATTATGTCTATGCCTTGCAAGCTGTGGTGTCAACATTATTTCGTGTGATGTACTTTAATCATGGAGAAGAAATTGTCACTATCGATCAGTTGGATTTTCTTGATCCGTCTCCTGACCTAACTAAAGACCAGGTCTTTCCTTTATTGGTTCCCAGTGTTTCTATAGACACTAACCCGCCACAGGTGAACTATGTGGCCTCTTGTCCTTTGTGTTCAATTGCTACTGAGAAGCAGCCTTTGTTTTCATGCTTATCTTCTTGGGACTTGGTCCCAGCAGTTGATCGGGTGAGTCATCCTATACAAACTGTAGGGCCTTCTCTCCACTCTGTCAATCCATTTGAAAGTTTATACATGTGTCCTATCTCGGATGATCTCCTTCCTTCGGATGAAGTCTTCCTAGAGTCTTTGATACAGGCTGACCTTCTTTTGGATGTCGGTTTAGTTGTGACTAAGTCTAACCTTGATTTTCCTAGTAAGCCTAACCTTTCTTCTTATGTTGGTCTTGTTGAGTATTTTGACTCTTCCTTTGAATAGCAAGTCAGTGATCCGGATGAGTTTGATTTTTCTTATGAATTTTTCAACTCCTGTGATATTGAGTTTGTTCCTACAGACTCTATCTCCCTTGTTGATTTTTGCTCTCCTTCTGAGGCTGATCTTACTGATTATAAACCCTCGATCCTTGGTTCTATAGAATCCTCTTCAGTTGATTCTTCCTTTACTTTACCTTTTGTAGAATATAGCAAAGTCACATGTGTTTCTACCAAAGTGACTCGCATCAGATCTTTTATTCGGAATATGGTCCTGATGTTGTTGTTTCTTAGAGACAGGATTCTTAGTTGGACTCACAACTGTTTACTGGTCTCACCTTGTGGTTCAAGTTGTAATTGCATTTGCATTTTCCCTGCTCGCGCTTATGAGCCTGATGCCGGCTTCCACGCTTTTAGCTCATTGTATAAGCCCTCATCTTTGTTCTCATTGTCGCTAAGCCTTGTATCATTTTGCCTTTGTAACTTGACACCCTTTACCTTGAGGAGACGTTCCCCGAGTGTCCTTATCTTGCTCACTTTCCTTGCATTATGCATATGTCTGTTCCTTACGCTTGGAACTAGTTTCGCCTGCCTATGACACTCGTCTCCTCGCATTTAGAGCATTCTTTCTGCTCTCCTTTGAGCTTGTTAAAAACAGTAAGGAGGCCACGAGTTGACTTTTTCGGACTCGTTAAAACTTCACGGGAAATATTATGAGTTTCTTTAGGCCCAAGTATGACTCCTTAAAATAGACTTGACTGCCAATTAAACTTGTCCATTCATGCTCGTTAAGAATATGTGAATGGGCATCCCCATTGGTGGTAGGTTATCTCTTTCTCGGACCATGTGGAATAATACGAGAAAGGATCCCTCTCTTTTCTACTGAATTGAGAAGAGTATTCTCAGGCATAGGTTTATCTCTTTTCTGGACCTGAGGGACTAAACTTACGGAAAAGGAACCCTTGGTATGAGCTTAGTTTTCCCTTTTTCGTGCTCTGGACAAAAACATGAAAAAGATTCTGAGTGTACTTTGTGTCTTTGTCATGCTCGTTAAACCCTAAAGAACAAAGCATCGAGTTTATTGTTGTAAGCCCCATTTCTCGTAATCAAATGGATCTTTCCGAGTGATCTTGCCTTCCTTCACACTCGTAAAACTCAGGCTATATGCTACTTTTGAAGGAGCGTTGGGTAGGTGGTAATTTAACCTTTTTCGGACCTTCCTGACTAAGTACGAAAAAGGTGCGCCTTTTCTTCTTCGGAAGTTAAGAGAGTTCTTCTTTGGTTTTTTTTATACTTTTTCGGCCTCAGGAGACTAAATTGTACGAAAAAGGACCCCCCTGGAGTCTTCTTTGGAGTTTTCAGACTCTCTAAACTATGAAAACACCGTCGAGCATGTACTAGTTCGGGCTCGTAAAATCCACGAATCAGTGCTTTATCAAGCATTCTTCTTTTTTTTCTTCGAGCTTGCCAAAAATGAAGATGGTCCCAAGTTTGTTTTATTAGACTTGTTAAACCTTTACAAGAAAGAGGGGAAGGGGAGGTTTATTTCCATGTTTTTTACATCATGGCAGCAAGTCTTGTTTCCTTGAACAAAGCACCAGTTTTGATTCTATCAACCGTTGGGTCCTAGTATTTTGACCTTATCCGATTCATAGTTTCTTACTCCTCCAGTTGGTCTCTTTTCCAATTATATGGGGAATCTGTCAATGTCTCCTACATTGCAGATTTGTTTCGTTGGTCCTTTTGTGTCAAAAGCTTCCTAAGTCACTTTTGTGTCGTGCTCACTGTTCAAGGATTAAAACTTTGTCAGCCATTCTGCAGTTGCCTTGACCTTTTGTGTCAGCCATTCCTTGGTATCATTTCATTACATTATGTCTTCAGTGGTCCTTTTTGTGAAATTTAGTACCAATTCCAGATCCAATTAGTCTTTGACTTACCTCGTGTTGGATGATGAAGGATGCCTTAATGCCTTCCTTCCAATGGATCTCTTCCTATCGACTACAACACATCTTGCTATGGGGACGAGATTTAGAGTTTTATGACAGTACCTTGGGAATTGTTGTCATCAATGGCAATTTCCCTCACTATTGGGTAGTGGGAATACCTTAATGTCTCCTACTCAATGGATTCTTCAAGTGTTCGACTTCAAGTCCTTGTAATCACATTAGTTAGAATGTACTAGGTACCTTGGGGACCATTTTCATTAATGGTGGTTTCCCTCGTGTTTGTTAACGGTTTTCATTATTGACCGATAATCAAACGGCTTCCTCCATGTTCGAATTTAGCTTCTTTATTTCGCATGGTTAGGATTCGTACCTTTTTTGGGCGGTTGGGATTGAAGACCTTGGGGCTGACAGTAGCATTGTCATCTTTTGCTATTTGCCCAAGTTGCGCAAGACCTTGTTATACTTTATATGACATTTTGCTGAGACATAGATCCACCTTGTATTTTTTGTGGCTATGATCGATTGTTGAGTATGGATCCACCTTGTTCATTTGTGGCCATGACTCTTTTAGATTTGATATGGCGCCTTTTTACATATTGAGCGACCATGATAGTTTCCTCAGTTATACATATGTTGGATCCACCTGTATCTTTATGGCGATGTTGTAAATGGACGTGTATGTCCCAGAGATCAGTTTTTCTGACATATATCTCTCTTACAGGTACCTTTGTTTGAGCCTTTCGATCTTGGATTCTCTACTCTCTCCTTACTCAACTGTTTCCTTTATAATGTATTTCGGCTATTGTCTTCCCCTCTAACCTCACAAATTATGGGGCATCTATTATAGCTCAAAAAGACACTTCTCTGCCTGTGACCACTTTCCCATGATCCCGTCGCATGTCGACATTTCCATGACGACCCTTCATGAAAGTCATTGAAAGTCACTGAAAAAACACCTACCTTGGAGGACCCATATCTTGATTTTTGTAACTCCGTTTGACCTCATCTTTGCACCGTTGGAAAGGTATTTCAGTTAGCTAAAACTTTCTAGAAGACACCAAAGTCTGAAAATGCCCAGAAATACCCTAAAAATGTGTTTTTTGTCCATTCGCGATTTTCCTTAAGGCAAACCCACGAATGTGCCTCTTAGCATTTAAACATTAAAACACGAGTTAATTGGAGATTAGTTAAGTCATTTAACTTAATTTACTTAACTACTGTAACTTCTCCAACCTTCAAAACTATCTTATTTCACCCATATAAATAGAGGTAGGGAGGTCCATGAGGGGGGACTTGAATTTTTGCATTGTTATGCTGGAGGAATCGGGACTCTCTTTGCCCACACCTTTGCCCTGGAGGTCTTCCCCTTGTGTTGCAAAGCTTGGAGGCTAAGTTCTTTGGAGAAGAGAAGCAGCAGAACCAGATCAAGGTTTCGTGGGGTGCCAAACTTGAAGAGAAGGTATACTTGTACTTGTTTTCAAGATTAATAAAGATGTGATGTCCTTCTTCTTCCCAAATCATTGTTCAATGTGTGATTGAATCTTTTTTTATGATCATATGATGATGTTATTCAGATTATTATTTCAGATTTATTTGATTATCATTTCTTTATATGTGGTCATAATGGTTTGAGGAAGGTATACTTCGTTTTGCAGGTCTCTTTGAGAGAGAGGAGCAAGAAGAGGATTGAAGAGAAAGCTTGGACCAGCCTTCAATTAATCAGGTGTGGACCTTTCTCATCTCTGAAACTTGCTTATATATGCTTGCTGAACATTGTGCATCTCTCTTTCAACCCCAGTATGTTGATGGCCTCTTAAAGCTTTAAAAATATAAACACATCCAAATCTTTCAAGTGAAACATCCAAATCTTCCTCATGTATATATGTATAATAAATACTCTTCATTCTCTCCTAAAATCTCACATATATCCAATATATGTCCATAGATAGTTATGCATGGACATTCTTAACTTGCTTAGTATTCAACATAAGAAAAATAAGGTTACATATAGTTATGCGTGGTCACTCTTAACTTGCTTAGTATTCAACATAAGAAAAACAAGGGAGGCTGCTAAAGACAGCAAGTCCCTGCCATAAGAATTTGATCAGTAGACAATAGTTGAAGTGCATAAGAACAACAAGTAGTTTAAGTGCATAAGAACAACAAGTTTTTATAGAGCATAGCTAATTTACACCGAAAAACTTGTTTGCTAACATGCTTAATTAAGTAAATTGTTGGAACTTGTTTGTTAACATGCTTCATATACCTATACACAAACTCCACTGGCAGTAGTCTAGCCAAGCTTCATTAAGTCAATTGTTGGAACTTGTTTGCTAACACGCTTCAGATACCTATACACAAACTCCACTAGAAGTCCAACCAATATCTTTATTTGGAGATCCTCAGGCAAATAATGGAGTTTAATTGTGCAAGCTATTCATAATAAGTTAAAAAAATAATAGTTGTTGGTTTGCAAAAGGCTCTAAATCGCTTGATTTGGTAGATAAAGTTAACATCCTTATAGCTTGGATTTTCTCAACACGGAATCAAATCAGCTTGTTATATTTATACGATATTATGATTAAATTAAATTAAAGTGTTTGATGAGATCGCAAATTTATTTGGATTCGTTGAAAGGGGTAGGTACACCTGGCTCTCCCCCGATAGTATTACCTTTCCCACATTCATGCGGGCATTAACACTTGCCAACACCTAGTCCTAGGCGTTTTATTACATGTCAAGCAGGTGGCTGCTAGGAGAAGCAGGTGTAGAACCCATGGACTACATGGATAGGAGAAGCAGGTGTAGAGCCCATGGACTACATGGACCTAAAGACTCCAAAGAATAATTTCTGTCTGAATAAGTTCCCCCGATTCAATCGAAATAAGTTCTGTCTGAATCATAGTTTCCACGCGCGCACGATTAAATGATAGGTATATGTCCGATTAAATGATAGGTATATGCCCGAGAGTATTCTATCTTTCCCAGGTTCTGCCTGTAGCAGCCTCCCTCCATCAATTGATCAATGCAGCATACTTCAAACCCTGATATCATCGATGATTTGCAACAATGAAGCTTGTTGCTGCCTCTGTCCATTTTTTGAACCATTAGTTGCTTTATTTTGGGATTCATTTGCAACAGGTCAAACTTCTTTCTCATGACAAGGCCAAAATTGGGGTGCACTTGATCTTTAGAGGGAAACAACCCTAGAATCTCCAGTCAATCTCTAGATAGTATTCATTTGTCAAGGTGATGGAGAATTAGCTTCATGTGTTTACGGCCAAGACACTCCTTGATCTTCACATTGCTTTGCGACCACAAGGAATGGATCATGTCTCTTGAACCGACCAACAACAAACCTATATGAATTAACCATCTCAAACTCCTTTTGCATATAAACTCCTTCTTTCATTGTATAAGAACCGATGGTGAAAGGAGATTTCGACCACGGGTCTATTTTATTTCTCTGAAGAATAGTGGCAACATCGTGTATGATGGGCAGGGCACAAGCTATGCAAAGGTCCAATAATGAACATGTGAACTATTAGTGATAATAGCTTATATGTCATCTTGCCTGGAAATTGAAAATTAGAGGTTTTGATTTTAGCAATTTCATTTAAGTCTATCAGACGTACTTACCGAATTTTGGACACCAAACTTTGTCTACGGGAGTATGAGAAGATAATCTGTCATTTCAATGTTATGTTCTGAGATAATTAGATCCATAACTTTTGCCATTATATTCATGGATATGCATGCCAATATAGCAGTAACAGTCAGACTTTAATCATGAATATGCCATTGCAGTAATAGTCATACTTTCAATTATATTTTCAGACTAAACTAATGATATGACATCTAATTATGTTTATACTTATTTTTCTCTTGAATACTATATGCGTTCTACAAAATCAAATGAGTGAAAATCCATTCAGCATATTCATAAGCAATAGTACTATTGAACAATGTTTTATTTTGCTCTTGAATACTATATGCGTTCTACAAAATCAAATGAGTGCAAATCCATTCAGCATATTCACAAGCAATAGTATTGTTGAACAATGTTTCATCTGGATGTTAGATTCATAAACCATGTGCAGGCTGGAAACTTGTATGTATATTTTTCTTTTGACAAGCGCCACATGTTAAATGACAGCATTGCAAGAGTTAAAAATGTAGGCCATGTGACTGTCATTAAAGCTCGCCATGCTTCATGTAATAAAATACATGCTTACCATATCACTTGGACACATGGTTTTCCATACATAGTCGATGAGGATTGTCACGGAATATGGCGGCTTCATAGTAAAAGAAATTTGGAAGAGTCACCAAGAGATTTGGATGTGTTTTCTTCAATGAAATCTCGACCTTCATCCTATGATATCAGTAGCTTGCAAGATTATAATGTCAAATTGCAGAAATTTGAGGAATTTGAGTCGACAAAGAAAGAAGATTACAATAACCTGTCCTCTTCCTACTCATGCTCTCAAAGATCCATCCAGTCCGTTCGCGGGGGAAGACGATGAGGTAGACCTAAAGTTTGATATGTACCTTTCCAACTATCCAAGCAAGGAAGACGACAATGCATATTTGCGGTAAGCTGCAAGTTAAACCCGTCGAGGCCTTAACAATACCCACAGTAATTATCCCATCTCTCCATTCATGTCTTTATAATTCTCTGCGTCTCTTCTACCTGTACATAATGGACCTGAATTGTCTCAGTATTAACGTTCATGTTAATTCTGCATGCTAATATGAGCTGCCAAGACTGTCATGACAAAGTCTACAAAGTACTCTCCAAAATGGACAGTATGTTTCTTCATCATATTCTGCACATCACTTCATTTGGGCAAATGGCAATGAACATTATTTGGTGTTTTCATGATCATTCATACACTAAATATACTAGTTTAGATAAAAGGATAAACTAGAAATCCCATCCACAAGAAAATAAAAACTTGGTTTTTATTCTATGCTTCTTAATGAATAAAAAGGATAAACTAGATATCCCATCCACAAGAAAGAACATAAATAAGAAAAAGAAAAAAACTTGGTTTTTTTTTTCCATTATCCCTGAATTTATTTGCAAAAACCTAGTTTGTATTCCATTCTCCATGAATTTATCTACAAATAAGTAGTGCTCAGTTTGTTTTCCATTGATGAGCAACTTTGCTGGACTATGTGATAGACGTGACGCAGAAGAAGGTAACCGTTAGAGGGCGTGTGGATCCCAAGACGAGGATGCAACAAATTAGATTAATGGCCAACAACAAGAAGATAAATACCATCCATCGATTTGAGGGGATGGGAGGCGAAGTATACTCTAATAATGATTACAAAGAGCGGCGTAAACCCTACAGCAGCAGCTGGAAACTGTTGAAATCAAGGGATTGTAATCGCATGATCAAACAGGCTTGTTGTTTGCGTTGTGCTTTGTCTTAGAAGGCGTATGATCAAATGACGATTATCAGTTGGAATCTGGTATGTTCAAATGACGATTATCTATACACTTTCATAGCTGCACAACAATTAATCCAAAAATATGATTTAGAATTTGTTGAAAGGAGCAGTATAACCATTACCAAAATGCCCCCAACTAGGGGAATCCTGCAGAGTGTTCAAATGGTAATTTAGACGGCCAAAAATGCTACAATTTCGACTACCTACCCCATTTTAAAATTGGCCATTTAGTTTATGACATATTGTTGAAATTGCGAAATTCTGGAAATAGCAGTTTCCAGCTTCTATAAAAACTTCTCAAGAAAAGCGGGTATCATACTTTGACCGAGTGCTACCTGCGATTTGTGGAGAAAAGAGTGCCTTTCGGTAAATATCTGAGATCGCTTCCTGTTCCTGTGCAATCTGTGGAGGTGAGGGAGTCCACATCTAAATGGAAGGCTATACCGAAGCAATAAGCATATAACAAAGAAAGCAGAAAGCATGCCAACAAATGGCCTTTGGCCTTAGAAGGGCACGGTGCACATGCTATGGCACCAGGAGGGAGGAAGATTTCAATGAAAAGGGCACGTAAAGAACACGTTGCAGATGTTGTGGTAGGAGGTTGCAGATGTTGTGGTAGGAGGAGGGAAAAAGATTACAAGGGCTTGTTGCAGATGCACCATCACAAAAATAGTACATACAAAAATAAAACAAACACAAAGATTAAATTTTTGAAACTAATGTTGAGCAGAGAATATCAATTCATGTAGCATTATTTAGTTTCAAAAAGAAATAGTACACAATCTTGATATTAACCTAAGTTTTTAAACCGAAAATTGTGCTCTTCCTCGAGATGAGGCCAAATAAGAGAAAAAAGTCCGTGATTGGTTGAGAAAAACTGCAATATATATTGATTAGTAATAAAAATGGTTGTTCATATCATCTCATAAATGAAATAAAAATTGATTGGTAACAAAGACGGTGATTCTTCCTATGTCATAAGAAACTTAGGTTAAATCTAAAATAAGTAATTTTGAATTGTTTCGGTTGACATGCAGAGTAATGCAAACGACGGCACACCAATTACAAGAGTCCCTACTAGCCAAGCAAGGACTAATAAGGTTTCATGACTTCAATAGAACATAGTTACAAGTAAAAACCAATTTAACATTAATTTGCCACTTTTAGTTCTCGTTCTTCAAGGTTTACATCTAAAACATCGTAACAAAAACCGTCCTTTCAATTCCATTATCTATTTGTCATCTCTAAATTGAGTAAATATCTTGGTTTCTTCACCTTTACATTTTTAAAAAGTAAAGAAGGGAACCAAGCTTTATTTAAATCGTCCTTTCAATTCCATTAGTTATTTGTCACCTCTAAAATGAGTAAATACCTTGGTTTCTTCACCTTTACATTTTTTTTAAGGTAAAGAAGGAAACCAAGCTTTATTTAAATCGTCCTTTCAATTCCATTAGTTATTTGTCAAATTCTTGAGTAAATGTCTTCGTTTCTTCACCTTTACATTTTTTAAAGGTAAAGGAGGGAACCAAACTTTATTTAAATCATCCTTTCAATTCCATTACTTATTTGTCACCTCTAAATTGAGAAAATATCTTCGTTTATTCACCTTTACAAATTTATGGATCATTCTCTTTATATGATATGCATTTATTATATATATGCATTTATGAGGGAGTTGGCTAATCTCTAAATCATTTGTATTTTTTTAGACAAGTTTGGTTGGAATTCAGTAACATGATTTGTTATTGAAAATGAGATTTTCAATGTTAAAATTGTAAATTTTATTACAAAAATAGATTCAAGACCCTGGATTACCCCTTGGGAAACCCAGATTATGCAATTTCAATGAGTGAAAACTACTCTTTAAACAATTTGTACAAAATTTTGGCCAAAACAATCGCTGAATTTTAGTGCAAATGGTCTAGAGTTTAGCTTACTCCATTTATGAAAGATTTTTAGTCTATTGAAATAAATTAGCGGGTCCAATTAGATTCTATGTAGATTCTCTTTAACTACAGGATTATGTGAGGCTTCCAGCCTTAAACTATGTCAAGGGGCCACATCATACTTCACAAAAAAAAATAATGATTTATAAACCAGATCAGCGGCCCCCTGTCATTACATCGAAATAGAATCAAGGGTAAAAAATTAATCCTTTCTGTTTTAGGGTTTGGAATACAGTTCTCCAATCTTCCATGAAAGAATTTACGACTATAACCTCTGCTAGTGGTTTATTCCAGAAAAATCACAGATTTTCATTTAAACAATCGGTACATTAGATGGGCATAGTCTATGATATATTTTATCTGAATTTACTCAAAGGGATTACAACAAGACTGATTTTATGACAAAATGTATTCTTCCTTTCACGGAATTAGACAATAACATGAAGACCTCTCTTTCTCATCGAGAGAACTCTATGACGATAATTTGAAGCGAAATTCGTCCATGACCATTTACAATAGGAGACTTACAAGAACCAGTGTGTGCGGCTTCTATTAATGTTTCGTTTAAAGCAAGTCCAAAAACTTATCGTAACTGGGAGTCACAATCGGGAGGGACAAATGGCCTTATACTACGTTGACCAAAGTTGCTACATGGTCTCTGGTCATAGATAAGACCAAGCTAACCACGTGAGCGTGAGCAGACCGTAACTCAGTTCGAAGAGAACAGATAATTCTGTGAACAACTGGTAATTTTGGGTGCAGAAAGAAGGCAAGAGCTAAGCTGCAGATCATTTAATGCCGATGCAGCAGGGTTGATGACCTCCAACTGTCATCAACCCTGCTGCATAGCATTTATCCATGTTTGGGAAGCATCTCTCCTTCCGCGTCAATCTTCACCGAATTGATCACCTCCTCACCGCTCCTTCTCCTAATTCTGCAGCAGGAAGAAAAGGCGTAAGAATATTAACAGAGATCATGTCTTTCGGGTCCCCTCTTAATTATTTTCAGAGAAATGGAATGTAATTGCATCCTCAGCGAAGGAAAATTTGGATTTGATTATGCAAAAGAGCGTTTGGGGAAGAGGCAGATGTTCCTTGGAAGCTACCACTTGGCCACCAAGGCAGAGGAGGCAAGTAGTAATAGTAGTATTACGTTATGTCAGAAGGGGAAGGCGAGTCTCTTCAAAGTCGGGATGGCCTTATGGATGGTTATCGCCTGCAATCCCGTACGTTATGGAGTTGTATGCATTCATCGTCATGCAAACGCGTCGTCGTTCCAGTGATGTGGAAACAGTGGTTGCATTTCCTATGACAACTATTATGACCCTCTGCCCTTGAGCTTGCATGATCAGTGAAGGGCGGCCTTTTGGCGGCCAAGCGAGCTCAAGGACAGAGGAGAAGGGAGAGGAGCGAAGAGGAGGAGCCGCGGGGAAAGGAGGAGAAAGAGGCGAGGAAGAGGAGGAGCCGCGAGGGAGGGAGGGAGGGAGGGAAGGAGGAGAGAAGGGAGCGGTGGGATGTATTTTTTTTTGTTAACATTGTTTTAAATTTGATGTTGTAGGGTTGTTTGGGTGAGGGTGAAGTTTAAGGATTAGAGGTATCTAAAAATTTTAAATGTTTTTTAATTGTAATGTTGTAGGGGTTTTAAGGGGTTGGAAGGGGATTTTTAAATTTATTTTAAATTTAATGTTTTTTAACATAATGTTGTTCGGAGGTTTGTGGGTTTAAATTTTTATTTATTTTTAAATGTAATGTGGGGTTTAGGAAGCTAAGGGGTTTATATAT
>LPNX011196468.1:117822-176835 GCA_001517045.1 Pseudotsuga menziesii
AAGTCTAAATTTTTTTAATTTGTTTGAGTGTAATTTTTAAAATTTTAATGAAATACTTGTGTTGAAGATGTCAAAAGAGCATCAACCCTCATTAGGAGGGATGTTTGTAAATGAGCACTTTGGGCATCTTGCAGACATAGAAGACCCAATAGAATAGGATATTGATGTCCTTGAAGAAAGTCAAGCTCAGAAAATTACAATTTCAATGAACAATTTGGCCTACATGATATTTTTGATTAGTTTCATGTGTTGAAGAAAATGTTAAATTTGACAACTTTTTTATAAGAGATAATAGTAATGTTTAGACTATTATATCTAGGAAATAAAATTTCTAGATATAATGTTTTTAGTATGTTATTTACAAATATTTGGTATAGTTTTTCTTGAACTTATGTGAATAGTCAATTTTTGGATTATAATATAAATTAGTTTCATTTTTATACAAAAAAAACTTTGAAAATCCATTGAAAATGGCTTTAAATGTCTTTATTTGATATTTTTACAATTTTGTCACTAAAAATGTATCCTTTTGTCCATGAAAATGTCTTATTTTAAAGAAAAAATTGCAAAATGTATATCTTTTTCATTATAACTTGCTTCTAAATCTATGTTATTTTGTTAAATTTCTAAAAAACACACTCGAAAATGGAAATTAAAATTATTTTACAACAAAGATGAATCAAAGGCCCAAAAAACTGCCTCAAAATGAAAATGTGTGATATTGGTATCAACCCTTTTTGAAACCAAGGTAATAATATCTCCTAAAACTAGGAGAGAGACAAACTAGAACTATGTCGAGTTGTCCTTTCATAGTATAAGTGGTTAATCCTCTTAGACATGACAAGTGGCGCAAAAAAGTAACACCTTTCATTATTTTTAAGGGTAGCAAGCCCATGATTTACTCCAGAACAGATTGTGCCACGATCATGAGTTAATCGAGTGTTTAAATCGATATAGAAAATGTGTTATATATATATATATATATATATATATATATATATATATATATATTCAGATTCTTTTGGCAATGTCATATACTATATATATATATATAATGACATATATTAATCAAGGTATAATATATGTCACCATATATTAATTGAGGTATAATATATGTCGTTATATATATATATTAGTCAAGGTAAGAGGTATATCTCCCTTTAATATTAATTGAGGTATTATGATATAGATATGATAATATCTGTCTCTCTATTTTTAAGGTGAGTACAACATATAGTCTCTTAACAATTAATTTCCTTAGGTTTTTGCCCCTTTAAGTCGAGGTTAAATGATTGTAATCTTCTCCCATCATGGATTAATCATATTATAATTAAATAACTAGGCTATGGTATCTTAGTTGGGATAATTACTATGAAATCGAAGTCTGAACCTTATCCCTAACACTGCCATAATTAAGATGATATGTAAGAATATGGTATCAAGATTATGGATCCCTAACCATTCGCTTTTCTCCCTAGTGATTTTAAGTTGCGTCAATGTCTTAGGTCTCCTAAGTCTACCACTTAGGAACTTAACTCATATAATATTACAAGGTTTTTTTGGTGGGGCATTGACCTTGAGCTCCTCACCGAAAACAAGCACAATATACATTCATAATTAATAAATATTTAGGGGTGTACAATATACATCCCTCTTGTACACCCCTAAATATACATCCCAACAGAGATAAGATATAGGTTTTGTTTTCAAATAGTTATAGGTTTTGAACTTGAATTAATAGACATGAAATAAATTGCATAAATGAACAAAAACCAAGCCCTCCTATATATAACACTAAAGGTGCTTAATCCACCATGAATAAAATATATTAGAATAGCCTGGTTGAATAGAAAAAGATAACCTAACATATGATAAAAGAAATGCATCTTCTCATAAACAATGAGTTTAACCTGTAAGTCAAGAAAGAAGTAACGCAGAAAAGATAACCTAGCTTATAGCAAACAAATCCTAAATATCCATTCAAAATTCAATCTCCTTTTTTAATAAGGAAATCTGTGTAGTTTACAATGGAAAAATCAAGAACCTCATACCTGCAAGATGAAGTTATTTCAATGGCTGAAAATCCTGCACACTCAAATACCCAGCATTAACAAGTTCATAAACAGATGTGACCTTTGTTCAGATAACTAGATAACTTGGGAACTATCACGTTCCTCCCAACCATGACCCAGAACTGTTCCTAGTTTCAATCCAAATCCCCCCGAGTTAGTTCCAACATGCAAGTAGCTTAGAGCTCCTAAGGTAA
The DNA here is from genome assembly GCA_001517045.1 of Pseudotsuga menziesii. Taxonomy (NCBI): domain Eukaryota; kingdom Viridiplantae; phylum Streptophyta; class Pinopsida; order Pinales; family Pinaceae; genus Pseudotsuga; species Pseudotsuga menziesii. The sequence goes on from LPNX011196468.1 coordinate 120,089, forward strand.
GGCTTACCTGTCTGGGATATCAGGTTTTGTATCAGTTCTCCTTTTTTCTCTTACGAAAACTGTTCTCCAAGAACTCTCTTGAGAATAATCAGGTATAATTATAGAATAATCAAAAGATCCCCAAGCCTCTCTTTGGCTTGGGTTTTATAACCAATCTTTTCAATCAAATGGGCAGTTAAATCAAGAATCATTTGATTTCTTGAAAATAACCATTTTTATTTAATTTAGGTAATTTTAATATTTAACATAGGAACTTTTGACTAGTTCTTACTTTGACTCTTATAAGTATTTTAATATTTAATTATCATTAGTAAATATAATAATAACATATGGATTCTTCCTTTATTACATATAGCATGATCCCTAAACATATGCCACTTTTCTTTTATCTTAGTCACTTTCTTTAATAAGGCCTTCAGGTAGGGGTTAGGTCAACTAGGCTAAGCAACTCTAAACCTCCTTGCATGTTGGATTCCATCATATAACATGGTTGTTCTTCAGTACTTGATGAAATATAGAAATTCAAAATTTCATTTAATCACTTAAAAATAAGTACGATGAGATCAATGTTTTATCCAAGTCATTTTCACTCAACATATTAATTCTTTTCAGTAACTCCTAACGCTTATCGAGAGCCCATACTCAATGCTAAAAACAGGGAGTTACAAACTTAGTGCAATTCCAGAGCTCCTCGCTCAACACTAATACTAGGATGTAGTTGTAGGATATGCCTAGGTATACAGTGGCCAAGGATCCGATGTTACAGAGCTTATGCTCAACATCAACTTGGAAGGCTCCATGTCTTATGCCCAACACTTTCAATTTTATCTTTTTATCTGCTTCAGAGCTTCATGCTTAACACAAATGTTTTCATAACTCATGTGTTCCAGAGCTTCTCGCTCAACACAAATATAAACACTCATGTGCTCCAGAGATTTTCGCTCAACACAAACATCAAATACCCATGTCCTCTAGAGCTCCTCACTCAACACAAAACATCTCATCAATTATGTGCTTTAGGGTCCACACCCAACACATGAAATGATATATAAAACATATGCAATTGGCTTATGCCCAATATATCAAACAAATCATCATGTTCATGTGTAGTGGGGTCTTAGACCCAATATACCAATTAAAACATCAAAGTGACATCATAGTCAATGGGGCTTATTCCCATAAGTGTTAGGTCAACATTCAGGATATTACATCCCTCCCCACTTAGAACAACATCGTCCCTAGTGTTCTAGGAACTCGGAATGAAATCATGAAACAAGGTGGGGTAAGCCTTTCTCATCATGGCTTAATTCTCCCAAGTAGCCTCATCAGCCTCGAAGTGCTTCCATTGCACTTTCAACTGGACTATGGTGCGCTTCCTGAGCTACACCTATCTCTTATACAATATATGAAGGGGTTCAGGTGCAAACTCCCCTTCACATTCCTCCTATAATAAGGACCAATCAATCACATGTTTAGTATCATAAACATATTTATTTAATAAATATGCATGGAAAACATTATGGACTCTTATGTGAGCAAGTACAGCTAGTTCATATGCCACTGGCACTCTCTTGGTCAGTATCTCAAAGGGTCCACAAAATCTAGGTGTTAACTTACCACACCTCTCCAAGCTCAACGAGATTCATTTTGCTTTTACTTTCAAGTAAACATGGTCACCTATCTGATAAAATTTGTCTTTTATTTTCTTATTCGCGTAACTTTTTTAGAGGTATTTTGCTTCTTTAAGTTTAAGTTGGACCTTGGTAACCAATTGTTCCAAGTCCTTCAATAAGTCGGGCCCTAACATGAGCCGATCCACCGGGCTATCCCAAGTAACTGGTGTTCTACACTTCCGTCTATAGAGTACCTCAAAATGACTCATCTTAGCGGAAGTCTGGTATCTGTTGTTATATGCAAACTCTGCAAAATGCAGGTAATCTTCCCACTTGGTGGGATTGTTCATAACATACATCCTAAGCATTTCCTCTACAATCTGGTTTACCCATTCTGTCTGTCCGTCTGTCTGCAAGTGGTAAGCAATACTAAAGTTCAACTCCATCTCTAAACTGGAGAATAAGGATCTCCAAAAGTTCCTAGTAAACTTAGTACCTCAATCCGATATGATTTCCTTGGGTATCTCATGCAATCTAAATATATCCTTTAAGGAGATGTCGGCAATGTGTACTACCTTGTAGGTCGACTTCACTGGAATGAAGTGTGATGATTTTGACAATTTGTCAACTACTACAAATATAGAATCATTTTGCTTCTTACACTTAGGTAGACCCATGATAAAATCCATACTAATGACCTCCCACTTCCATTCTGGAATGGGTAATGGCTGTAGCAACCCCGAGGGATGCTAGTGCTCAGCTTTGACCAGCTGACATTCTTGACATTTTGTGACAAACAACGCTATGTCATCCTTTAACTTAGGCTAGAAAAAGTGTTTCTTTACTGCATATATCATCTTTTGATATCTTGGATTCCCTGAGTAGGGTGTCTGATGAAATTCCATGAGGATGCTGGACCTGATGTCCCCTCCTTTTGGAACGTACAATCTCTCTTTGGACCAAAGCAGTCCTATTTTGTCTACCTTGCAATCTTTTTGTTATCGAAACAACATGTCCTCTTGGACCTTCTTAAGGATTTCAACATAGAAAGGGTCAACTCTATTGGCCATTCTAATCCTCTCATGTAAATTCGAATCAGTTTGACTTAAATTCATCTCATGTATCATATGAGCTCGTCGGCTCAAAGCATCAACAATTTTTTTCTCTTTTCCCTTTATATGCTTTAGCGCGAAATGGTACTCGTCGAGGAAAGACAACCATCTGGCTTTCCTAGAATTTTGATATGGTTGTTCAAATAAATACTTCAGACACATATTGTCTATTTTCGGAAGGAATTTCTTTCACATGAGATAGTGCCTCCACATCTTCAAGGCATGGATGATGGTCGCTAACTCAAGATCATGGGTTGGGTGGTTCTGCTCACGTTCTTTTAACTTTCGCGATTCATAACATATCGCGTAATCGTTCTGCAAGAGGTCTCTTCCGAGTCCTTCTTTGCTTGCATCTATGTAAACAAAGAAATCTCCATCGAGATCTGCAATTCATAGTATCAATGCAGTCATCAAAATATGTTTAAGCTTTTGAAAACTTTCCTCGCACTTGGTCATCCATAAGAACTTGTTTTCCTTCTTTTGCAAAGCGGTCATGGGACAAGCTATCCTCGAGAAGTTCTCAATGAGCTTCCGGTAATAACCGGATAATCCCAAAAGGATTTAATGTCGGTAACACTAGTAGGGGTAGGTCAATCCTCTATGGCTTTAATATTTTTTGGGTCCACAACTATCCCCTTCTCAGAGATGATGTGACCAAGTACTATATCTGTGGTTTGTAAAAATGACATTTACTAAACTTGGCATAGACTTGGTGTCCCCATAACAGTTGTAGCACTATGTGGAGGTGTTCCTCATGTTCCTCTTTACTCTTAGAGTAAACTAGGATGCCGTCTATAAAGACCAAAACAAACTTATCCATGTATCTACTAAATATATTGTTCACCATACACATAAAGTTTGTGGGTGCATTGGTCAACCCGAATGGTATCACTACAAACTCTTAGTGGTCGTACCTCGTACGAAAGGTGGTTTTGTGAATATCCTCATCATAATTTCGTACCTGAAGGTGCCCAGATCATAAGTCAATATTCAAAAAGATCTTGGCTCCTCCTACTTGATCGAACAAGTCATCGATCCTAGGAAGTGGGTATCGATTCTTGATGGTCATTTTGTTAAGATGACAATAATCGATGCACATTCGCAGCGTACCATCCTTCTTCTTTATGAAAAGTATCGGTGCTCCCCAATGGGACACACTCAGTCATATATATCCCTTCTCAATCAATTCCTATAACTACAATTTGAGTTCCACCAACTCTGGTGCGCTCATGAGGTAAGGGGCTTTTAAAGCCAGAATTGATCCTGGGGTCAGTTCTACGGAAAAATATAAGTCTTGTTTCGATGTTAATTCTAGGATCTCCTTAGGAAATACATCTTTGAAGTCTAGGAGAACTAGAAAGTCCTCAATGTGTTGTTCTCTTTCAGCTTCTATGTCTTGGATGTTTACTGCAAACAGTTTGCAACCTTTCCTAATGCACTTCTTTGCTTGTAAAACATATATCTGCCTTATGGAAACTTTCTTAGGTATTCCTTGAATCTTTACTAGATTCCCTTGGCTATATGTACACAAGATTGACTTGTGTAAGCAATCGAGCATGACATGGTGTTGTTCCAACTTGTTCATCCCGATAAGTATATCGTACGATCCTAAGGGTAGGATGTTCATGTTTAATATAGTAGGAAAACCATTCAGTTTTACCTCACAGTCTTTAACTATTTCAAATACTTTCTATTTTGTACCGGTGGCTAGTTGTACCAACCAGGGTTTATCATGTTTAACTTTATCTAGTTTACATACATCAACAGTTTTAGGAGATACATAGCTTCGACAAACACCAAGGTCAATCAATATTGAAATAGAAGTGTTGGAAACCTTACCTTCTAACTCAACCATGGTAGCCTGATGGTTTGCATGTTGGCTATCCAAGGTTGCATAAATCCACAGTGTTCCAGCTATATCCTCTATTGTTGGTTCTTCTTGTAAGTTTTGCAAGACTCCATTGGTCTTGTTCTTACAATCTCAAGCATAATTGGGCCCTTGGAATTTCCAACATTTGATTTGCAGCGGGGAAACATTGGCTCCCCCAGTTGCTGTTGGATTGTTAGCATTTGGAGATGGTATATATGGCTTTGTACCGATTCTATTAAATTTCTTTTTTTCAGAAGAAAAAATACCGGTCTTTGATATTCAATAAGAATCAAAAGACATGATATACATGACCATCAGCAAAACAGATGCTAATCAAGTCCAGAAAAACACATGGACATCAAAACAAATACTAACAGCAAGCATAATGTGAACAAAAAACAATAAGGTCTGATCTTTGCAGACTTTTCTCATCATCCCTGAGTGATTCAGGTCAGAAGTTCTTCCAGAATGATGGTAATAATCATGCAAACCATCTAGATCAATGAAACTGCTTGCTGAAAGTCTTTCAAAAAAGTAACAGGCAGAAAAAAAACATATATAGAACATATACATATGATGCTGGAAGATGAAAATAAAGAGCATCTCAAAAAAGACTGTAATGACCATTCTCAATGGCCTTCCCATCCAGATATTCAGTGAAAAGTGCAAATCCAATGTTTAAGTTCACAGCCTGCTTTGATAGACTATCAGCGAGCATATTGTCCTCAAGGAAGATATGCATGAAAATCACCTGAGGGGCCAATATTTTCATATATTTAATATCTTCGCACCAGTGAGTGAGTGTGGGCAGATCAAGGGCAGATAGTTTATTAATCCATGATATGATTACCATAGAATCCCCAAAAATCAAACGCATGGGAAATCCCATCAAATGGCTTACTCTTAGAACAGCCCATAATGCCAATAGTTCAGCCCTAGTGTTTGTACTGCTACCACATCCCATTGAGAAATAGAAATAATGGGTTTCACTTAAATAGATCACAAACCCAGCTCCTCCCACCTTCACAGTAGCTGCTCCATCAAAATATCCGCATGGAAAGTCATGCTTCGGTTTAGGTCCAATCTGTCTGCACTTTTTGACTTTTTTAGGCACAGGATAGAGGTCAATAAAGCTCTCAACACGAGAGATAAGGACAGAAGTACAAGGTTTCAGGTTCTTGAAGATACAATTATTGCGAGAGATCCAAGTAAACCAGAAAATAAACAAGGGAATATATCTATAGGGAGCAGAGCTGGAGGTGTTGTGTAACCACAGGTTAAGAAAAGATAGGATAGAGCTGAGGGGAGGAAGAGTAAAGCCATATCGTGCAGAAAAGTATGTAAATAACTGCAACGAGTAAGAACAATGTAAGAAAAGGTGTTCAACATCCTCATTAAAGCACTCACAATGTCCACACCTACTCGGTCCTGTGTATCCACGTGACTGTAGATGGTCCCAGGTAAGGATCTTCCCATTCACCAAGAGCCAGTAAAAACAAACAAGTTTAAAAGGGATGTTGAGTTTCCAGAGAGAGTCAATTACAGGTGAATGAACCCCAGCAACAAAGTCAACAAAAATGCACTCGTACCCTTTAGCAGCACTGATTTGGCCCACGAAGTTGCTGTGGGACCAGATGAGAGAATCCAAGGAGTCCTTCAATCTAATCCTATTAAATTCCAAGCCATTAATATAAGAGTTCCACAGAGATTTCCACTCAGCACAGAGGTCTAATTCTTAAGCAGTAAACCAATAGCCATCAGCAGTGGAGGTGTGATTCCTTACTTGATCGAGGGTGGAGATCCCATAATCTGCCAGGTACTCTCTCATCTCTGTCGGAAGAGTAAAAGAGGAATGCATTCCAGCCACCAGATCCACTCCAATAATAATCTCAGAACCACATCCCACTTGCCATAGTATACCTCTCCCTATCCATGGCAAAGTCTTTAAAAATCCTTTCCATATAGGTGATGCAGCCCCGTAACAGAACTTCTTTTTGCGTAACCAAGAGTGTAAAGCCATGTTCCTCATATATTTTGAAGAAATGAGGTGAAACCAAATGCCAGTATTGTTCAATGCATACCAGAAATTTTTCATTCTCAATGAGAGGCTAAAACAATGTAGATGTTTGATACCCCAGGCCCCAAGGGTACAAGGACGTGCTAGAAGGTGCCAATCCACAAGGTGAAACTTCTTATGTTGATGAGTAGATCCCCATAGGAAAGAGAAGATTAATTTTCTGAGTCTATCTAAACTGGAGGAGGGAATCGGCACCAGGGCCATCCAGTAAACAGGTAAGCTGGATAAAACAGAACGAATCAGTACCAATCGACCACCCAAGGATAGAAGTTTATAAGTCCAAAGATTAATACGCTTCTCAAATCTAGTAATGAGCCAATGCCAGTCCCGAACTAAGTATCCCGTGGGCTTCAGGAAGTATCCCAGATAAGTAAAGCCAAGATTGAGATGTGAAAATCTGAAAGGTAGGAGACCAGTAATCCTGCCAAGAAGGGAAGCATCTAAATCATGGTGAAGAAAACAGGATTTATCCAAATTGATCTTCATACCAGAAACCTCACAGAAAATATCAAGTACAACATTGAAGGCAACCCACTCCTCGAAAGTACCCATTCCAAATAATATGACATCATCAACAAACAGTAAATGGGTGAGGGTGAGGTGGTTTGATATCTTAATACCCTTAATAGACCCATTCCTCTTAGCATCTTCAAGAAGGAGGCTGAGTCCTTCAATGACTAGAATGAAGAGTAGGGGGGATAAAGGGCATCCCTGCCGGATACCACGGGAAGCTTGAAATAAAGATGAAGGGGATCCATTAACAAGGACGACGAAATTAGCAGAAGAGATACACCCCATGATCCAATTTACTCCCACCAGGGGAACCCCTATCTGAATGAGAATTAGCCGGATGTAGGTCCAAATAACTCTATCAAAATCCTTAGTTAAATCCAGTTTAAGTATGAGGGCACATAACTTCTTTGTATGAATGGTATGAAGGACTTCATGTGTAATGGCAATGGGTTCAATAATCTGACGGTTCATCAAGAAACCAAACTGCTGAGGAGAGATAGTAGAGTCAAGGAAGGGCTTGAGTCTCATAGCGGAAATCTTAGAGATCAGTTTGTAACTCAGGTTGCATAACGAAATGGGTCTGAAATCAGCATAAGAATCAGGAGAGTCGGTTTTAGGAATGAGAGCAAGAAAGGTAGAATTGAGAGAGGAGGGAACTATACCAGAGACTCTAGAGGATTCCGCTAACATCACAAGTTTAGGGCCCAAAAGATCCAAGAAGGAAAGATAGAACTCCACCGGCCATCCATCAGGACCTGGTGCTTTATCCTTTTTGAAAGTCTTTAAAGCCTTCTCCACTTCAGAAAGATTTACAGGGCGAGTAAAGGCTTCAGAATCTTCTTCAGTAATAAAGGAAGGGAAAAGACAGAGAACCTTAAGTTGGGCTGAAATATTAGTAGAGGAGTCATCAGCAAAAATGTTTTCAAAATGATGGACCCCAAGAGATTTTAGACCAATGTCATCAGATACCCAGTTACCAGTATCATCCTTCAAACTCCAAATGGCATTTTGATTTTTACGTGCCGATGCCACCGCATGAAAAAATTTGGTATTGGCATCCCCTTTCAGGGCCCAAGTGATCCTGCTTTTTAACTTAGCTGAGGAGATCTCATGTTTCAGCAGAATATGTAATTCAGCTTGTAGAGAGCTCAACCTACCTTGTTGATCATTAGATAATAATGCAGATTGTGAGGAAAGAAGAAGAGAGTTAATTTCTTCCTCCAAAAGTACAGATCGTTCCTTCATCTTGAGTGATTCAGCTTTAGTCCAAGCTTTAACTTTGACTTTTAAAAGGCACAGCAAAGAAGGGAGCTTATTCAAATCATCCGAATTGATATCAGAAAGGATCATCGGCCATACAGATTTAACCATATTAACAAAGTCCGCATTCATAAGCCATGTATGATTGAACTTGAAAGGAACAAGCAAGCGGTTGGCTGATCAGTCCATTCAAGTAAGATAGGGAAATGGTCAGATAAACCACATCGATGCGCCCAAACTCGATGTCGAGGAAGAGAATTAATGAGCTGTTCCGAGAGCAAAAAGCGATCTAGTCTTTTATAAATGCCATCATTACCCATCCTTCCATTTCTCTAGGTGGGGCCAGCATAAGGAGGGGCAATATCCACAAGGTGATGTGCAGCAAATAGATGTGAGAAAAAAAGCCCAAGGGGGTCAATCTAAGCTTTATTGCCCCAAATATCTGAAGCATTAAGGGTAAGATTTAAATCACCAGCCAAAATAAGGTTGGTGAGAGAGAGGAGACCACCCGACGCCACAGCGTTCCAAAAGGTGTCCCTATTAAGGTAGGGACCATACACATTGAGAATAGAAATAGGTGCCGACGAATCTCTGAAAGAAGCCTTGAGTAAAATACCAGCCAAGGTGTGATAGGCTTTACATATAAGCTTTAAGGGGTTCCAACCGGAGAGGATGCCACTCGAAATACCTTCATAGCTAAGGGCACAAAATTCCCATCCAGGGCAAAGTTTGGAGAAAGCAAAAAGTGCAGGGAAGGAGCTGACCATGGTCTCCTAAAAGAGTACAATATCCAGGGAAAGAGATCGTAATAGCTGATGAAGGCGCTTTTGTTTGACAGAGCCCCCCATCCCACGAACGTTCAGGGAGAGAATACGCATCATGAATCAGTGAGTGAAGGGGTCTTAGCTCTAAGGACCCATTGAGAAGAGGAGGCAGGCTTACGGGCTGCATGTTTCAGTCTATTAGATAAAGGAGTAAAAGGGGCAGGGGCAAGAGACTCCGGAGCAATGGACGAAGAGTGTTTCTTCTTTTTTCTGATAGTGACATTCTCAAAACGTATGGACTCCAAAGGAAGTACAGAAGGGGACTGAGGGGTCTTGTCAGTAAATATATCCAAGGATTTTTGTAATGTGGGGTCAGCAAAGGATGGAGAACCGACGGGGCTTGGGGTGCTAGAAGGAACGAGAGGGGGGAAATCCGTATCATTGAAGAGGGGTCTGATAGGCTTCAAAGTGATGTTAGTAGTGTCTGAGTCACGTAGGGACTCATCAGCTAAGGTTTCGATGATAGGAGACCGAGGGGAATGTGAGGGAGAGGAAGCTAAAACAGGTGTAATATGGTCTGAGGCAGGCTTCAAAGGTGGTCGAGAGGGGGAATCACAGGGAGGTAGAGGGGGGAAGGATCGAGGGAGGAGGACAATCAGAACAAGGATAAGAGGGGCTAGAAAGCTGCGGCAGATCCGAGGGAGGCCGAGAAGGGGGAGGCAAGGGTAAGGAATTCCTCTTAATGATCAAATATTCCAAGTAATCAATATCTGAGTCATTAACATCTCCAAACTGCAAACAAGAGATAATCGGTGTAGCAGAAGTAGCAACAGGACGTGGCATGGACAGAACAGCCAGGCGAGAAGAAGGAGCAGGAGAGGAGCTCAACAGTGTTAACGGCTCGTCATAATGGTCCTGTGAAGAAGAAATAAAATGAAGTGAAGGACAAGAGCATCTCAGGTGGCCAGTCTCTCTACAGCAGCTACAGCGAAAGGGGACCCCTTGAAAATCAAGTCTTTGAGAAACAATATGATCATTACAAAGTATCTCAATGTCTGCCAGCAGACCGTTGGATACATTCATCTCAACAAGTATTCTGGCAATCCTTTTGTCATAAGTATTCATAAAATCATCCTCAATAGCCACGAACTGCCCGATCGTGTTCCCAATGCCTTCAAGAATGGTGCGATTCCACAATGGGAAAGGCAAACGAGGTAATAAGGCCCACAAGTGGCGCTTTTTCACCCTTTCCCTAGCAGGATCGAAATTTACATGCCACCTGTCAAGTACCAGAGAGCCATTCCCGACCCTCCAAATCCTATTGAGAACAGAGGTAGCGTGTGCTTCCTCCAAAAATACAATGACAATGCAACCCCTCACCAAGAGACTGATAGTAGGAACGTAGGTTAAGAAAGGTTTCCACTGAACAGAGGCCCATTCAAACCAGCTCTTCTTGTCCATGGAGGCATATTCAAGCCTGCCTATAAGAGCACAGGAGCATAAAGCCTCCACACGATCAAGAAATATATCTCTACCTACCGCAAACCGCAACTTATTATCCAGAATCTTATATGCTTTTTCCTTTCTTCTGCGCTGATGGTGCGATGACCCCATAGGTGCCTCCGACATGACACCAAAGGCAACAAATCACTGAAGAGAAACAACAACACATAGTGGTCACAGAATCATCAGCCACAACGGCACATTATGAATCACACAGCATACCCATCAAATCACCGGAGCAAGCGATACAATCCCACACCCCAGTCGTAGGTGTCCCCAAAACCCCAATGACCAATATCGCTTGACACCGCGGGAAAAAACAATCCACAAAACACTCCAGACAAGAGAAATGAAAACCTTAGTAATATACCGACCAGATATCAGAGAGAGAATAAAAATCACAAAGCACAAGAGACAGCAATACCAAGCCGTTAGGAGCGGCACATCACCGAAGAAAATCTAGAAGAAGAGCCCTTAATCTCAGTTAATCGAGGCACTCCAAGAAACACGAGCAAAAAGATACCCTGCTAACTCAGCCCATCAAGTGCACATCAAACCACGTGAGCTGAAAGAAACAGAGTCGGGAAGGAACTTCTAGAACCCCAGAAAGTCAAATGTAGATGAATGCAACAAAGGGTGGGGAGGCATATAACCCCAAACTACCAGTAGAGCCCAACATCATAAAAAATGGGGTGGCCGCATAAAACCAAGAGGGCCGCAATATTCAAACTGCTAAGACCAAAACCGGGAGGCCGTGTCATCAAACCGCAAAGACCAAAAACTCAGGACCGGGAAGCAGAAAGAGTAATCAAAAGCAACAAGAGAGCCAGACCAATGCCAAGCCGATAGGTGCGACAGAGCATCAGAGCAGAACTCAGATAAAAAGTCCTCCAAATTGTTTATCCATGAAGGAAACCAAGAATATGGATAATATAGGACCCCACCACCCCGACCCAACCAAAAAAGACAGGCACCAGGATATAAAACCCCAAGACAGTCCGACAAGAATCAAATGCCCGAAGCACTCAAACCCATCATGCGCACACAAGACCACATGCACTAAAAGGGACGGAGCCAGAACGAAATTTCCGACGGTCCGATTCTATTAAATTTCTTATGGGATGGAAAGCTGGTGTTTTGTTTTCTGTAAGGTGGCGGGTTGAAACCCAGTTTTCTCTTGTCCGAGAAGGTCCTATACCTGTCTCTACTTTTGTTGATATTCTCTTGCCTCAGCTGTCCATGCTCATAGGAAATCCTAGCTTTGTGTAGGGTGGTGTCCAATCTTTTAGGCATGTCAAATTCAATCCTCTCCCGAAAGTTGGGAGGAAGACATCCTAAAAACTGTTGTAATTTCACTTTCTCGTCCTTTATGTAAGGTACATAATGTAATAGATCCAAAAATATGTTAATAAAAGCATCCATAGTCATCGAACCCATTCTTAACTCATGAAATTATTTCACCTTTCTGTCAAAAAAAAATTTCGACATGTATTTCTTCTAAAAAATCTTGCAAAAGTTACTCCATCTGATTTCTCTTACTTCATCTTTCTTGGTATGCTTTAGGTCTCTCCACCATCTAGATTATTTTCCATTTAAATTATAGATGGCTAGACGGGCCTTCATCTCGCTAAATTATTTATGTACTCTAAAATATTTGCTCATACCTAGAATCCATTCTTCAGCTTTTTCCCTTATGTTCATCTCTCCTTCATAGGTTGGGGATTTGATCTTCCTGAACTCTCCCTAGAGATTTTCATCACCTCTATGTTTCGTTCTGCAAGGAGAAAGAGAATCATCACTAGAAGGACTGTGACAATCTCTTTCTACATGTTTAGGGGTATGCTCTTCTTTTCCTTCTTCTCTCAGGTTGTTGGCCCGTTTATGATAGAATTCTTTCTTGAACTTGTTGATTAAATAAGTGGGTTTTCCCTGTGGGCTTCCTTCCCATCATGTTCCGCAGCAAGGCTTCATTAATTGCTTGTTGTTCATTTCTTTCATTCATATTATCATCTTTGAAACTTTGTAAATCTTCTTGCAGACTTTGTATGGTTTGCAGTATATCAGAATTTAGTTCCACCACCAGTTCTACTTCCTAGGTGGAGGTATTTAACTTTCCTTTCCAGTTGTTGTCTTCTTCTATGTTCATGATATGAGTTGTTCTTTTCATCAAGAAATTGCAAATTTTTAATAACAGGAAAAATTTATGTTAGTTAACAAAATTAAAAACATACTTTATTTTCTGCAACGAATGTCTGGTATGCCCATAAGGTCTCTTAGTGTTGAAAGTGGAATCTGATACCACTTGTAATGTCCCCAAAATTTGAAAATATTTTTTTCCTTATTAGGTTAGTTAGTTACTACCTGAACTGGACATTAACTTAACTTCCGGGAATGTGTCGAACTTTATTTCTGAAACCGAAATGTCATAAGCTGCTCTTACCCTTTATAGGTGTTTCTCCAATATGGTTGTTAATGTGATACTATATAATTTGTTTAAGTTACTTGGTCTGATTTAGATGATTACATTATTCATTGGTTATTTATTATCATGCATGTGCATGTATGTGTGTTCAGTTTATAGCTTACTTACTGGTTATACATTTCATTTACGTGTTTATGAAAATTCCTAACTTAACTTGTAATTGTACACCACTAATATTTATTAATTATGGAGATGTATATTTATGGGTGTACAAGAGGGATGTATATTGTACACCCCTAAATATTTATTAATTATGAATGCATATTGTACTTGTTTCTGGTGAGGATCTCAAGGCCAAGACCCCACCAGAAAAACCTTGTAATATTATATGATTTAAGCTCCGAAGTGGTAGACTTAGGAGACCTAAGACATTGACGCAACTTAAAACTACTAGGGCGAAAAGAAAATGGTTAGGGATCTATAATATTGATACCATAGCCTTACATATCATCTTAATTATGGCAGTGTTAGGGATAAGGTTTGGACTTCGATTTCGCCGTAATTATCCCAACTAAGATAAATAGCCTAGTTATTTAATTCTAATATGATTAATCCATGATAGAGGAGATTACAATCATTTAACCTCGACTTAAAGGGGCAACAACCTAAGAAAATTAATTGTTAAGGGGCTATATGTTGTAGTCACCTTAAAAATAGAGAGATAGATATTATCATATCTATATCATAATACCTCGATTAATATTAAAGGGAGATATACCTCTTACCTTGACTAATATATATATATATATAGTGACATATATTATACCTTGATTAATATATGGTGACATATATTGTACCTTGATTAATATATGGCATTATATATATATATGGCATTGACAAAAGAATCTGGATATATATATAGACACACACTTTATAACACACACCTTTTCTATATCGACTTAAAGACTCGATTAACTCATGACCGTGGCGCAATCTATTCTAGAGTAAATCATGGGCTTGGTGCCCTTAAAAATAATGGAAGGTGTTACTTTTTTGCGCCTCTTGTCATGTCTTAAGAGGATTGTGGCAGATGACAACTACCATTTGGCGTCTTTTCCTTTCCAGGGTTTTTGGGAAACTTTATTCTTGAGGAAAGTTAAAATGGAAGGGGTGGTTCACACTGAAGAGGGGGGGGATGGAGGAGTAAGTTTTGGATGGCAACTTAGCTCTGATCAAGGAGTGTTTTGATGGCAATTTAGATCTGATCTGGTCATAGATCGTGGTCGGTGTTTGATTATCTTTATAGTTCTGGAGAGTTGTGATATAGCTGAGAAAGGGTGCGTCAGGAAGCGAAGGGGGTATTGGTACACCCAAGCTCTCTGGTTCCGATAATATGACCGTGTCCTACCCAGACTATTTTTTTTTGCTCAATATCCCTGTGGCCAAAGGACTGGCCTCTCCCTCTAATCTCAACCTAAATGTCAAGGCTGTTAAAATCGTTGGGCGGAAGCGCATGAGAAAGCAGGGAGACAAAATCCACATTTGCATCATCTGTGATTTTCCCATTGCCATGTATGGCCGACTAGTGAGCCAGTCCCCCATCACCCTCCATGCTCTTTTCTGTTCATTTTTTGTTTTGTTTTGAATGTCCATCTGTTTTTGACCTAGCAAATATAATTTAGGGAAACAAATTCCAAAACCCTGAATTGCGACAGATGGAAGCTTGATAATTCATAGTCATATTAACGGCGAACGAGATCCTCATCAAGGGATATGCGACTTTGAATAATTGCATTGTATTCTCCAATCAATCAATCTATCCATCAAGGCATTGATTCATTGACGGTAATGGTGTGTTAATCCATCCACCTGGTTTTTATTGTGCTATGCTCTGCCCATCTCCTTGGTGTGCATTCCAAAAGGGATGAGGCTAGGTGCAAGCCCTAGGCATGTTTGGCCGAATGGATACCCCTAAGAACTGGGGCCAATCCCAGAGGAAGTCTATTATTTGTGGTGTATATCCTCAACAAATGCTTTACACGGAGTATGCACTGTCAAGCTTAAAGGCTTCATCTATGCAGCTGCTTTGTAGGCGCCTATATGACATCAAAATTCATCCACGGACTTGCACCTAGTCTCATCTGCTTGCCATGGAATAGCGTTGGCTCGAATGTGTCATAGATATGTCGCGAGTCTATCTCCCTTCCCTGTTGATGGCCTTGATTTCAACGCTTTACCTAATGGACCCTTGATATGTGTTAATTCTTAAACCTTGGACTCCACAAGCAGTAGATATCTACATTCAAATATTCTCTTAGTAATTTAACCTTGAAATTCTAGACGTCCTTAACTGCATGATTAGAATTTGGGTTTGTGGAGACCTGAAGTTGGATTGCACGAGATTTGATCGTTCCGTCTGAGTCTTGATTGATTCTCGAATTATTTCTTAAAGCATTTGGTTTATTTCTTTCTTTGAGGCTAAACTTAAGGTTTGCACAGATAGTAGGTGCACTCATGGTTTTCCCTCATGAAATCTAAGATTTGCCTAGCGGGATTTAATGTTAACTTGCAGTTAACTCAACTACCAAAGCGTTAAACCTTAGATCTCAGGATGTTAATGGCATATAATTTTTTATCTATATAAAACAATATTCAGATTTAAAGTTAAGTTAAATTATCCATACATAACGCTAATGTACGGTGAAGAAGATACCGTATTAATAGTTCCAGATTTAGGTTATGAGTTGTTTTATCTACTTGTTTTGAACAAGATCTATTTGATTAGATATACTGAATTAGAGGTGGCATCCATAAACAGATTGCATTTGAGTGGTATAGAGATGTTTATATCTTCGTACACTTAATATATATTGAATATCTTATAAAAACAAATTGCAATTTATACATAACATGGGATGCACTTTATATATTTTGTACAAGTAGGAAGGAATTACATTCTCTACATGCCTAAAATGTTGAAACGATTGCAATATTATTAGAGTATTTTTTATGTTTTAGAATTGTAATTTATATAGATTATAAATGATGAAATATATATGTACAGTTTATATTTCTATAGTCTTGAGATAGTCTTAAGCTAAAAACTTGGATACTAACATTTTCCATTGCATAAAGAGTTTGGCACTGGATGTGCCACGAATTTAGTGAATTATTCAAAGGTAGTTTAAAGTAGTTTGGAGTATACATTGCTAAGTTATTTGTAAATGAGTTACTCCATTTTGAATGGGCGAGTATCCTCGGTGAAGGAGATTGGCAGTGGATGTGCCACGAAATCGTAAATCTTCACTTTATAAAATAATATAAAGACTAACATGCTTTGGTGGATGTAGCCTCATGGATGGGGTGAACCACGTATATGATGCCTCTCTTTTTGTTCTATGTTTATGTTTGTATATACTCTATTTTTCTTAATGGTATTTAATGTATGGATGATGCAAAAAGAAAGGAAACAAATCCTCTTCCAACAAGATCAATTATCCAAACCATGGCAAAAATGGGAGCCCAATTAGAGAATCTTCAGGACATAATGGATCAACTGCAAACACAAATTTGGAGAACTTGAATTCAAGAATGCATCATAACCAAATTTAGTTGTGGAATATCAAAATATGGTCACTCTAATCAAGGATTTGGATAAATTTGAAAACTAACTCCTTTTGAAGGCTAAGGCTCCAATTGACAACATGTAATATCGCGAAAAAAAAACTATTTTCTTTTTATTATTTTTTTTTATCTTGATGTAATTATTTAACAAGTATCGAGCTATGAGGCTCCATAACACTTAGAATATTTTTGAAACATTCAATGGTGTTTAGTAACAAACTTTGGAGCACCAAATACTATTATTTGGAGTGGTGTTGAGATGAGAGCTTTGGAGCACTAGAACTATTTGTCGATCTAAGTGTTGAGCAAGTAAATCCCTAGAGCACTTACACTCTTTTTGGATCACTGATGTTGGTTTGGATCTCTGGAGCATCATAAACATATTTATTATTATTAAATTTTATTATACTTATCCCTTTTATCTCTCTAAAGAGTGACTGGGGATCCCACTAAAAGAGGGAACTAGCATACTAAAAGATTTGAAATGGTTGAGTAGTTGATAACTAAAATCATCTAGATGTTAGGATTAAATATTATTATTATTTAATCAATTAGGAGATTTTATTATCTAAAATAAAACTGTGGGAGTTTAAAATCAAACAGTTAAATAAAAGATGAATACAAACATTTAGTTTGACTAGAGAATGAATATAATGATTAAACCTAAATATCAGAATCCTTTCTTCTCAATAAAATTTATAAATAGTAGAGAGAGGGCGTTGCGGGGGAAACAATCACCTAGTTAATTTGAAGTTTCATCCGTAGGTCTATTGAGCGCTAAAATTACCAAAGTGAGATTTGGTGTGTCCAAGAAAGTTTGAAAAGGGGGAAAATGTATTTTAAAGACATTACAAAAGGCCGATAAATAGACCTTATGACTAATTTGCTACATAGTTAATAAATATAGCTAATTTTCCCTAAACCTTCTAGTATCTCCGACATGCTCAATTCAACTCGGGGGTGACCTATTGAAACGAACCAGGAACAGTTCAAGTTCTATGGTTGGGTGGAGCGTGGAAGTTTCAAGATCTGTCAGAAAGCAAAAGAGGACTAATAAGAACTTATGTATCATTTTCTAAAGTTCATACTAATTCATTTCAGTTAATATGAGTATTTATGTCTTCAAGTATCTCTTATTTTGCATATAATGGGATTTTACTAATCAAGTTAAACCTGAGTTTCGTATAAATCTGTTTATGTAAATTTCTAGCAACTGTATAATCTTATTATCTTTTATGATATCTTCTATGGACTATAAGTTTGTTTTTGTAAGTGAGATAATTCCTTCTATTGCCTTCAAAAATATTTACAAAAAAGGCTATCAAAATTGAGCCTTCCCAACATAGGGAAAACAAGCTCATTGTATCAAAAAACTAAAATCTACCTCTAAACAAAACTAGGCTGAACCATCTAGATTGAGAGTTATTTAAAACATATTGCTTACTGATATAAATATGTAAAAGTTGAACCAAAAGAGACAGAAAACAAGAAAACTAGCCCAAAGAAGAATTGGTGTATGTATCATCATGGGTCTAATCCAGGTAGTTGGCCAGGTTGATCCCTAGGTGTCCAGCAATTTGTTGCAGATGTCAGGAGAGCTCATCCAACTTCAAGAGAATTGCCTCGTGGGCCTCCCATTTTCGACAAGGGAATGACCCATCACATATTTTTGTTTCCAGTAGTAATTAATGGTTGTCAGGTGCATGGAAGTTCTTCCTTTTTCATATCTTGGGTTGGGAACTAGGGCTTCGAATTCAAGCTTCAATACCAAGTCCATGAGACAAAAATCTAATGAGTTGAGCCTCACTTTCTGTTTCCATGATTTTTGCTTGAATGGGGGAAGGAATTGGATTTATGAAGAGGCAGGATGAGTGCACAATGCTCTGCATGGCTCTATTTGGGGGAGCATAGGAGCTTGTCGAGGGGTCTTGAGGCTTGGACAGTTTGTGCACGCTTTTTTGTAGAGGCATAATAATGGAGAGCTCAGAGAGGAGTTGACTCAAAGGCGACAGAGCCGAAAAAGGAGACAAAGCCAAGACAAGTGCACGGATGGGGAACGAGGTTTTAGTACCACTAGACACAGATTCGGGCTCATGATCGGACCAAGAAAGAGTCCAAACCAAAGCAGTAACAAGTGGAAAGAAATTCCAATGGGGGGGGGTGAAGGATGGTGCCCGAAAATAGAAACAGAATCACGAGCAGATTAGAACATACCAGAGTCTCACCAAGATGCACCAAGACTATGGTTGAGAGAATTGAATAGATAAAGAAGCACCAACCAATAACTTCTGAGAGCAAAAAATGCACCATTAGAATCGAACCCAAACTCGCAGAGAGCAGACCCAAAACTCTAGAGAGGAAGCCATAACCTAAGAAGGGTGACCCTCCGAAACAATCGACACCCTGATACTCAATTAAACAGATAACGAGGCTTTGCAGGAACTTGCAAGGATAATTTTAAGGAACCATACTTATTTAGAAGTGTAAAAATGTTGGCGAATCTTACTAATTCTTAAAACGTCAACTATAAAATATTTGGCGATATTTTTATAAAAATATGTCAATTTCTAAGGATTTATATCGTTTATATAATAATTTAGTGATTTTTAGGGTGAAAATATTTCACCCCATCAAGATTGGGAGAAATAGGGTTTCAAAAAATGCAAATTGGTGAATGTTTTTTTGGAGAAAAACATGAACAAATAGCCCATGGGCTAAATTTCGCCCCTAAAATTATCCTTGGTAGGAAGCCAAACTGTAAAACCATGACCCAACCAACAACATTTCAACAAGGGCCAAAGACCATATAGAATCCAACTTAAGAACACCATGAGGGAGCCCACGTCCTTTATAGACAGGTTCGACATGCTACCATGAGGGATATCTCGTAACGTTATGTAACGTTACGTAATGTTATTTTTATTAATAAAAAATAATTTTTTTAATTATAAGCCAAAATAAATGTCGACCAAAAAAACAACCTAATATGGGGGAGATGTTGTAATCTTCCTACCTAACAAAACAATAAAAAAGTAAAAATTTAATTATCCTTAAAAAAATGTGGGTCACGAAAAAAACACAATATGGGGGAGATGTTGTAATGTTCCTACCTAACAAAATAGTAAAAAATAAAAAATTGAATTATCCTCAAAAAAATATTGGCCTTGCACATGGTTTTACAACCATGTGCAAGGCCTTCTAAACAACCCATGGTTTTATTGTACATGGTTTATGAGGGTCTTGCACATGGTTTTAAAACCATGTGCAAGGCCTCCTAAACAACCCATGGTTTTATTGTACATGGATTAGAAGGGCCTTGCAAATGGTTTTAAGACCATGTACAAGGCCTCCTAAAAAATCTATGGTTTTATTGTACATGGTTTAGGAGGGCCTTGCAAATGGTTTTAAGACTATATGCAAGGCCTCCTAAACAACCCATGGTTGTAGGAGGGCCTTGCATGTGGTTTTAAAACCATGTATGGGGAAATGTTGTAATGTTCGTTCCTAATAAAATGAAAAATAATAAAAAATATTATATGTTAGCCATAAATAATATTAAATTTTAATAATAGAAATATTATATGTGGACCTTAAATAAAAAGATGTGTCTTTTGGTTTGAATCAAATCAATGGATACCTAAGAAGAGATTTGATCCCTCTCGGCGTTTGATAGAGCCTAGAATTTGGACCTATATTGGTATATACATAATTAATATATATTTTAAAAACAAAATTTATACATTTACACATGCGTGAACTTAAACCTTTTTATATTCATCCAAAACTTAACAAGTAAACAATCATGTAAATAGTATCACCATCATACATAACATATATATTAGAAATATTATTATTAAATAAAGTGACATAGGTCACACATCCATCGGAAAATATACTATTAAAAGCAAAAGTTTACCCCAAATCAAACTTTAAACAACGATTCTAAAAGAATTGTTGACCATAGAGAAGAGACAAAAGAATCAATCACACAAATTAAAGCCATCCACGAGTCTACAATATAAGATTGAAGCATCACTTAGATATAAAATCTGTACATATCTCATAAGTGTTTACATTTGTGTAGCCTTCCCTAGGCTTATCCAATAAAACATTAAGCTGCAGCCTCAACATATGGGTCAAACCCTACGTTCCTCTTATATCCAAATATATGGGCAAGGGATTAAATCCTGTAAGCAAACAGATCTCTTCTTCTTCGTAGAACACAGTCACATATCATGTATGAGTGTCACGGTGCAAGCATTTATCTCAAGCATTGACTTTCCAACTCTAACGTATGGGTTAACTCTGCATTTTCAATTCAAGGTTTTGGACAAGGGATCAAGTCCCGTAACAAAATAGTCACACCCAGCGATGCTCAAGCTAGAACTAAGGGATTTAAATACTGTTAAATCTTCTTATATCCCATAAGTTTTATATCCAACATAGCATCCATAAATTCAAACTATATCTTTAGGAGTAATTTAACAATGATATTTATACACATCTTCTACACCCTTCAAATTGAGTAATTTAGCAATGATATTTATACACATCTTCTACAGCCTTCAAATTGAGTCACGATATAAACTCGGACATGGATGTTTTTTTGTCAGGATCAAATTCTATAGACAAATAAACAGCTAGTTATGGCTGATTCTTGAATCTCAACTACACAGTGCTGCAACCTCAGCATTTATTATTACTTTGCTGCATGTAGAATATTTTGTACCAAATAAACATTTATGACTAATCAACTAATGCATAAGCTTATCAAAGTTGTCCAAGATCGAATCTTGCAAAGAATCAAATTTATCACCTAAACACAAACCATGTTGTCGTGAAGTTAAAATCGAATCCCACAAAAGTCATGTAAGGGTAGAGTCCAGCCATCACGATTCACCTAGGGTCACACTAATAAACAACTAGGGATCAAATCCCTTACTAGTTTGAAAATCAAATAAAAAGATAATATGCCCAAAATCGAGTCACACAACTACTTGAGAGAACAGATCGGATCTTACTCAGCAATTAACACAAAGATGAACCATTTTATAAATATATGTGAAAACTCAGACTTACAGTTCAATCTACATAATTATTCAAACATAACGTAGAAGCACAAACCCAGTACGATATTATACATTCAGTAGAGAGGCGTTCAAACCCTCTAATTAAATTATACATTGGCATAATATAAAATTTGAAGTGTCTTCCATTTAAATACATAATAGTATAAGGGTTGAGAGACTTTGTTTCTTCCCACTCATGATTTACGCAAGAAGGCCAAATTTTTTATAAATAAATATACATGGGACTTGTATAAGCATAAAACCCAGAGAGTATTCATCCAAAACATCTCCCATTAACTGCCACAGTCCCATAAAATGTCTACCTTGCCTCAGGGTTGGACTATTAAAACAAATTTTCCTCTAGAAAACCCTTGTCACTGCAAGAGGCATCAAGAACCATACTATGCATCTTACTATCAAGCTAGGGATCCAAACCAACAACAGACCCTTCAAACTATCTCTCCCTCTGCCTCTGGCTTCTACACACTCTCCAGTGTGAGCAACCAATGAATCAAATCGCCATGGAGCAGGGATAAAGCCTCGATCTCCCTCCTTCTAGTCGTGAACAACGAAAACATCAAATGGAAAAAATTATAGTAACTTGGGTACCAAGTCTAAAGTACCTTCTTCAATGCAATGTCTACGTGGAAGGCCCTCAGTGTATAGTGCCTTCCTTTTCACATGGCCTCGTTAAAAATCTCAACCAACACCACATTAATATATGGGTTGTAAATGTTGTATAAAACATTCAATAATGGTTTAAAGATCAAAGATTCACTATTCGTATAAACCATAAACCATATGAGAAGTATAAATATGAAGAATCAATACATTTAACCTAGTGTTGGTGTTAATTTACTAAGTATGAGGTTAAAACTAAGCAAGAGAGCAATTTTCATATATTTATAAGTTTATAATAACCCTTACAATTTGTTTTTTAAAGGTCTATTTTAGGGACATTACACAACACCTCCTACTCCACTCCTTCAACACAACATACCTAGCCAAACACAATGATTAGAAACTGGGTTATCCATATCCCTAATAGTTATCCATATCCCTAATGAAGAAAACTCTTAATTTCCTTATGATCATGATAAGCCATTATGGAGTCAATTAAAGCACTAGTTATCAATAGTATGCTTACCTCTTAGATACGAACCTAGACAATAAGATACTAATGTCTTGGATGATACTTTTGATATCTCAATCAATATTTTATAGTCTGGTTTTCCCAAAAGCAAACTAAACACACTATTTTGATAAATAAATGAGCACTATGAAGAAAGTATATAAACATCTTCATTTTTTTATATGGTTTAACAAGTAATCTTTGAGTTTGCTTGCCATGGCACACCAATTTTTCGGAGAATGTAACATAGTGTTCACTTAATAGAAGGATCCTCTCTATATTTATTAAAAAAAAAAAAATGTCTTAATGGTGGTGGTTTATCAATTCATAAATATAAACTATTCTCTTGATTTATCATGTCCTTTATAATGTGATAATAAAAAATGGAGATGAGTGTCTTATATTTTATAATTAATAATTTGAAAGTTATACATAATGTTTTTGTGAATGTGACATTATAATAGAAAGTGTTTTTCATTCTTTTTATATATATATATTTTTTAAATTTATTATAAAAAAAAATTTACATTTTATTTTATTTTTATCATTATATTATTTTATTTTTTAAATATTAAAAATGATAGAAAGATAGTTTCAATTTTATATTAACAATAATGGAGAGATAGTTCAATTTCTAATTTATGCTTAGTAATTCCTTTGTAAATTTGTAATGGTTAAACCTGCTTTTAATTTCGATGAGTCTCTTTCTCGAGGTTTTCCATTTCAATTTAATTTATGTTAGTAAATTATTATTGACAATGTTGATACGAGGGCATTATCATTCATTGTCTTTAAACCAAAAACTAATTAGAAAAGAAAAGACAAATACAACCATACCATATTATTAGCTAAATACCTATAAATTAAATGGTCTCCTGTTTATTGAATGACACGACATCTCCATCGAAGAGACCTTTTGCAAATCGGTATTTGACAATACAAGGCATCTCCTCTAGAACAGGCCTGGAATTTGACGTTTATAGAACGTTTTTTTTTTCATTTTTATACTTATTTGACATGAACACGTCAACATTGATTGGTAAAAAAATATTTGAAGTTTCAATTTTAAGTTTAGGAATTTAGATAACCTATCAAAATTTTTAATATCTATGTTAATTACTAAAACTTAGCTAATAATTATTGGCCATTATACTGGGTCATCTCGTGGGCTGCTCTTAATATCCAGTTAATAGAGGAACACATAAATTCTATTTCCTTGTATGTGTATTGTATTTATTTATATTTTGTGTTTCTAATTGTATTATTAGTCTTCTGCTCTGAGTCTTCAAATTTTTTTCAATGAGAATCTCTAAGATTTTCTTCTTTAAAATTTTATAATTTATTTAATTAGTAAATTTCTATATAACTATTTTACTCATATTTATATATAATATATAAAAAAATATTTTATTCACATTTATATATAATATTAAAAATAAATTGGCACTTAGCAAAATTTGTTAAAACCTCAAATGATAGGCACTAAAAACTTGAAACAGTCTTTAAAAATTTATTGACAAGCACAAGAAAATTGAATTTCCAGACCTGCTCGGGAATAAAAGCATGAGGTATTCGGGGAAATAAAGCAATTTCAGTTATGGCCCACATTCTTGATTGTATAATAATGAGTGGGGAACAATATTCAACATGCAGAGTAATAAATGCTGGGACGGCAGTAGTGTTGGATCTCAACCTGTTTGAGATCCAACGAGGTTGAGATCTAATGACTCAAAGTGCTGCTACCTCAACATTTATTACTTTAATGTATGTAAATTATTTTTCACCATAACGCATTGCTCAACTTGCAATGATCTATCAACAACTTCTCCTGTATTGAAAAAGACACATCAATTATTCTCACATAAATCACATTTGGCATTCAGAAGACTAATTTGGTTGTCTCTCAAACTTCTCTATTTACCAAATGCGATGGTCATGACTGGACTCATGAGATCTTCTCATCATCATCCGACCGCTTACCAAATCATGATGATCAACCCTCAACCCACTACCTAGAGCCTTTGCTGCAATTTAATCAAGTAGAATTGCAGCAAGAACAATAATAAACAAGATAAAAAAAGGAAACTTGCCTTTGCTGCAATTTAATCAAGTAGAATTGCAGCAGGAACAATAATAAACAAGATAAAAAAAGTAAAAAAAGGAAACTTGTAGAATGTTGAGGACTTATCATGAAACTGACCTAGGCATTCATCGGGCATCAAACTATAAGACATCAAAATAAGTACGAATAAGAAAGGAATTATAAGAAAGTATAACACATTTTTCTTTCTAAATATATAAAACACATTAACTCAATATTAATAAATTATTAAATTAAAAATAATTAAAAAAAAGATGTACAATTATTTTTTATGAAAAAAAATTCATAATATTTTTATATTAAAATATTGCAATCTTTATATACTAAAACATGTTCAACATGTTCATTGATAAACCTCAAAACATGAAAGTATTAGTTGTATTTCCAAACTTACACCAATAAACTCCTCAAAACAACAATAACAAAATACAAAAACCATTTTTCTTGTCCCCTCGTGGAAACCAAAAAAAAAAAGACAAGTCCCAAAAACTTGGGCATCAATGAGCAAATATATGTGCATTAGTAGACTCTCAGCCTCAAAACTTTGCGCAAGACTGGTACATATAACTTAAACTTGAGCATCAATGAGCAAATATATGTGCATCAGTAAACTCTCAGCCTCAAAACTTTGCGCGAGACTCGTAGATATAAATTTAAAACCTGATGAGTGGAGATGAGAAAACACCCAAGCGTGATTTACTCAAGCCTGCAATCTTCAATGGTCATTACAATTTTAACTACATTTCCAAACTTACTAACATCATAGCTTCACCTTAGAGAAGCAATAACAAAATGCAAAAAACATTTTTCAAATCCCCTCCTGGAAATGGAAATAAAAAAGACAGATCCCAAAAACTTGAGCATCAATGAGCATATATGTGCATCAATAGACTCTCAACCCCAAAACTATGCTCCAGACTCATACATGCAACTTTAAACACTGATGAATGGAGATGAATAAACTCTCAAGTCTGATTAACTCAGGCCTTACAATCTTCATATGGTCATTTAATCAACATATAGCTTTACACTTTTAAGTGTTTCTTTTCTAAAAAAATTCTATCAATCTTTAAATGAATATAGTAGCAAGACCTCACACATGTTGGTGGACCTTTTAGATGCAACTGAATTTTTACAAAACTGATCATGTGTATGCCAGAACATTTTTTTTTTACTCAACCATTTCATAAAAGAATGAGATGATGCACTACTATACACTAAACTCTACATGGTATAAACAAATCAAATCCATCATCATTACATTAAGACCTTGAAAAACTGCGCCATACTAATTTAGAGGTTTGATCGCTTAGATAAAATTTTAAAAATATTTAAAAGTGCGAATTTTATTTTGGAAAAATAGTGTTCCACTGGTACTATTTGTAATCTACATGTTTGCCAATTTTTGTATAAAGATTCCATCATTTAGACAGTTAAAGGTTTCACTAACATGGACATATACCTTATCACTTTCTAAAAGAATAAAATGTCAACGTTAGAAGAAAAAAAATGAGTTATTTGCATGCACATCTTCAATTAATAAAATTTAAATATTCAAAAAGGTGATCCAATTTTCTACATTTCATATTTTTTACTAGAAGCAAAATTCATTTTGTAGGTATGTCAAAATACCCATGTAAGGTGAAGGATGTCCATATTTCAGTTTTATTTCATCTAACGTGTAAGAAGAAACCATCATTACCTTGTACTCAAAATAACAAGTTCCTCGTACTCTCAGACATAAAGAAAATCTTATGCTTATGCCTAGAATTTTTAAGCTTTGTGTCCCCTAAATGTCAAACCTAATCAAAATCTTCATCCAAATTTTAAGAATGGCCTCAATCATACTTGAGATCATTCTTCCTAAATAAATAAAAACAATTCTAAACTACCAAACAAATTCCAACACAACAATTTAAAATATTTTTGGTGTGGAAATTTCTTACAACATCATTTATTGCAACCACCAATCCTTTAGAGTGCTTCCAAAATCCTTTTAAAACAAGTCTTCAACCAACTTTTTCAAAGAAAAGCTCGACTTACCCCATACCCTAGAACATTGATCTTTGTATGTAGATTTCATTCGGTTCACCCTGAGAACAAGCTTACAAATGCATAGTTGTACTCAAAACCCAATACAATACAATTATGCTGGACCAGCTTCACTATTTTTTTTTTTCGATTATCCTCTATATTTTTTAAGATCACCAGCACTCCTTCCTGTAGTGAAAGTCCACCTTTTGGGGAAAAAAGTCCACATTCATACTATTTTCTCTATATACATGTTTAAAACTGATCTCTTCAGATGTTTCACTAATCTCACTTACTTTATCCATGTTTACATCCAATAACATATTGTGACATGAATTTTTCTTTCTCATCCAACTAATGGTTACCATAAAATCTTCATAACCATTAATATTTTTTAAACCATTGTCATGCTAATTTGAATACATATATCTACAATATACCTATGACTAGTATGTTTGTCAACCTGTGACCTTTCAGTTTAGGGGGTGTCTTAACCATACCCTGTCACCAATTGTTTTACATCTCATAGATTTATTAAATGTTAAAATGCTAAATGGATGATAATTTTGATATCTCAATCAATATTTTATAGTCTAGTTTTCCCAAAGGCAGACTAAACACACTATTTTGATAAATAAATGAGCACTATGAAGAAAGTATATAAACATCTTCATTTTTTTATATGGTTTAACAAGTAATGTTTGTACCTGTGACTAGTATGTTTGTCAACCCATGACCTTTCAGCTTAGGGGTTGTCTTAACCATACCCTGTCACCAATTGTTTTACATCTCATAGATTTATTAAATGTTAAAATGTTAAATGGATGATAATTTTGATATCTCAATCAATATTTTATAGTAACATAGTGTTCACTTAATAGAAGGATCGTCTCTATATTTATTAAAAAAATGTCTTAGTTGTGGTGGTTTATCAATTCATAAATATAAACCATTCTCTTGATTTATCATGTCCTTTTTAATGTGATAATAAGAAATGGAGATGAGTCTCTTATATTTTATAATTAATAGTTTGAAAGTTATACCTAATGTCTTTGTGAGTGTGACATTATAATAGAAAGTGATTTTTATTCATTTATAATGTTTAATAAAAGTGTTTTATATATATTTTTTAAATATTTTTTAATATAGAAAAAAATTGAGACTTTTTTTTAATTGTATTATTTTATTTTTTTAATATTAAAAATGATGGAGAGATAGTTTCAATTTTATATTAAAAATAATGGAGAGATAGTTCAATTTCTAATTTATGATTAGTAATTCCTTTGTAAATTTGTAATGGTTAAACCTGGTTTTAATTTCAATGAGTCTCTTTCTCGAGGTTTTCCATTTCAATTTAACTTGTGTTTGTAAGTTATTTTTGACAATGTTGATATGAGGCCATTATCATTCATCCTCTTTAAACCAAAACCTAATTATAAAAGACAAATACAACTATAATGTTAGCTAAATACATATAAATTAAATGGTCTCCCTTTTATTGAATGACACGACATCTCCATCGAAGAGACCTTTGCCAAATCGGTATTTGAGAAGACAAGGCATGTCCATGGATGAGACCTTCTTTGAAAATAACGAAATGGATAGGACCTTCATTGAAAAAAAAGAATTCGAAACACCTAAAGGACATGGTGAAATAAGAATTCGAGGACATGGTGGAATAAGAATTCGAGATACCTTAAGTACTCGGGAATAAAAGCATATGAGGTATTCAGGATTCGGAAAATAAAGCCACATTTTAGATTTTACAATAATGTGTGGGGAACAATATTCAACATGTAGTAGAGTAATAAATGCTCGGACGGTAATATCATGGGTTGTTGGATTTCAACCTGTTTGAGATCCAACGACCCAAAATGTTGCTACCTCGACATTTATTACTCTAATGCATGTAAAATATTTTTCACCCTAACGCATTGCTAGACTTGCAATGATATCAACATGTTCTCTCGAATTGAAAACGGCACATCAATTATTCTCGCATAAATCACATTTGGCATTCAAAAGACTAGTTTGGTTGTCTCTCAAACTTCTCTATTTACCAAATGTGATGGTCATGACTCGACTCATGAGATCTTCTCATCATCATCGGACCGCTTACCGAATCATGATGATTAGCCCTCAACCCACTGCCTAGTGCCGTTGCTGCAATTTAATCAGGTAGAATTGCAGCATGAACAATAATAAACAAGATAAAAAAAGGAAAAAAAGGGAAACTTGTAGAATGTTGAGGACTTATCATGAAACTGACCTAGGCATTCATCGGGCATCAAACTGAGTTATAATAAGACATCAAAATAAGCATAACAAAAATAAAAAGGTAATTTGACAATAAGAAGGGAATTATAAGAAAGTATAACACATTTTCCTTTCTAAATATATAAAACATATTAACTCAATATTTATAAATTATTAAATTAAAAAAAATTAAAAAATAGATATACAATTATTTTTTATGAAAAAAATTCATAATCTTTTTATATTAAAATATTGCAATCTTTATATGCTAAAACATGTTTGACATGTTCATTGATCAACCTCGCAACATTAAAGTATTAGTTGTATTTCCAAACTTACACGAATAAACTCCTCAAAACAACAATAACAAAATACAAAAACCATTTTTCATGTCCCCTCTTGGAAACAAAAAATAGACAAGTCCCAAAAACATGAGCATCAATGGGAAAATATATGTGCATTAGTAGACTCTCAGCCTCAAAAATTTGCGTGAGACTCGTACATATAACTTAAACTTGAGCATCAATGAGCAAATATAAGTGCATCAGTAGACTCTCAACCTCAAAACTTTGTGCGAGACCCGTACATATAATTTTAAACCTTGATGAATGGAGATGAGAAAACACCCAAGCGTGATTAACTCAAGCCTGCAATCTTCAATGGTCATTACAATTTTATTTACATTTCCAAACTTACTTACATCATAAAATCACCTTAGAGAAGCAATAACAAAATGCAAAAACCAATTTTCAGATCCCCTCCTGGAAATGGAAATAAAAAGACAGCTCCCAAAAACTTGAGCATCAATGAGCATATATGTGCATCAATAGACTCTCAACCCCAAAACTGTGCTCCAGACTCTTGCATACAACTTTAAACACTGATGAATGGAGATGAGTAAACTCTCAAGTCTGAGGCCTTACAATCTTCATATGGTCATTTAATCAATGATATAGCTTTACACTTTTAAGTGTTTCTTTTCTAAAAAATTTCTATCAGTCTTTAAATGAATATAGTAGCAAGACCTCACACATGTTGGTGGACCTTTTAGATGCAACTGAATTTCTAGAAAACTGATCATGTGTATGCCAGAACATTTTTTTTACTCAACCATTTCATAAAAGAATGAGATGATGCACTAGTAGGCACTAACCTCTACATGGTATAAAAAAATCAAATCCATCATCATTACATTAAGACCTTGAAAAACTGCGGCGTACTAATTTAGAGGTTTGATTGCTTAGATAAAATTTTAAAAATATTTAAAAGTTCTAATTTTATTTTGGAA
Source organism: Pseudotsuga menziesii (assembly GCA_001517045.1). Lineage (NCBI taxonomy): Eukaryota > Viridiplantae > Streptophyta > Pinopsida > Pinales > Pinaceae > Pseudotsuga > Pseudotsuga menziesii. The sequence continues at coordinate 150,724 of LPNX011196468.1, forward strand.
AAATAGTGTTCCACTAGTACTATTTGTTATCTACATGTTTGTCAATTTTTGTATAACGATTCCATCATTTAGACACTTAAGGGTTGCACTAACATGGACATATAGCTTATCACTTGCTAAAAGAATAAAATGTCAATGTTAGAAAAAAAAATGAGTGATTTGCATGGACATCTTCAACTAATAAAATTTATATATTCAAAAAGGTGATCCAATTTTCTACATTTCATATTTTTTACTAGAAGCAAAATTCATTTTGTAGGTATGTCAAAATACCCATGTAAGGTGAAGGATGTTGATATTTCAGTTTTATTTCATCTAACGTGTAAGAAGAGACCATCATTAGCTTGCACTCAAAATAACAAGTTCCTTGTACTCTCAAACATAAAGAAAATCTTATGCTTATGCCTAGAATTTTTAAGCTGTGCATCCCCTAAATGTCAAACCTAATCAAAATCTTCATCCAACTTTCAAGAATGGCCTCAATCATACCTGAGATCATTCTTGCTGAATAAAAAAAAACAATTCTAAACTACCAAGCATGTTTCAACACCACAATTTAAAATATTTTAGATGTGGAAATTTCATTAATTGAGCTACAACATCATTTGTTGCAACCACCAATCCTTTAAAGTGCTTCCAAAATCCTTTTAAAACAAGTCTTCAACCAACTTTTTCAAAGAAAAGCTCGACTTAGCCCATACCTAAGAACATTGATCTTTGTATGTAGATTTCATTCGGTTCACCCTGAGAACAAGCTTACTAATGCAAAGTTATACTCAAAACCCAATACAATACAATTATGCCCATAGACCAGCTTCTCTAATGTGCTTCATCACCTTATAATTTTTTTTTCGATTATCCTCTATATTTTTTAAGATCACCAGCACTCCTTCCTTTCTGTACTGAAAATCCACCTTTCAAAAAAAAAGTCCACATTCATAGTATTTTCTCTATATACATGTTTAAAAATGATCTCTTGAAATGTTTCACTAATCTCACTTACTTTCTCCATGTTTACATCCAATAACATATTGTGACATGAATTTTTCTTTCTCATCCAACTAATGGTTACCATAAAATCTTCATAACCATTAATATTTTTTAAACCATTCTCATACTAATTTGAATACATATATCTACAATATACCTGTGACTAGTATGTTTGTCAACCCTTGATTTTTCAACTTAGAGATTGTCTTAACCATAACAAGTCACCAATTGTTTTACATCTCACAAATTTATTAAAAATCTAAAATGTTAAAAAAATATAAATTTAACATTTTCATATTAAAAAAATACTTATAAATAAATACATTCATATAATATAATATTAATACCAAAAGAGGTATATACCTTCAAAATTTATTTCATATAATTTTTAAATATTTAAATAATAAAATTTTAATTAAATGTAATGTTTCAAAAATTTTAACTATAAAATTGGAATATGATGTATATTCAACTTATTTATTTTTATTTCTTTATGAATTGTATTTACATTTCTTGGAATATGATGTATATTCAACTTATTTATTTTTATTTCTTTATGAATTGTATTTACATTTCTCTTTTATATTGTATTATATAATTTCATTACATATTAATAAATACTTATTAAAATAGTAGTTTTTGTTAAATATTACATATTCTACATTCTTGGATACTTATAACATTTTAACTTGTTTTACAATTTAAAAAAACATTTTCATAAATACATTTTTATTATATTATTTTCATTTTCATTACATTTTTATAAAATAAAAAATTCAAATAAATAAATAAAACATATTATTAATTTGAAATTACTTTTAAAAATAAATAATTAAAAATTATATATAATTTAAAGAAATATAAAATTATGATAAAAAGTTTTATGAAATAAATATAAGATTTTAATATTTCTTTTATTTATATATAAATAAATAATAAATATAAATTTTAAATAATAAAACTATACTCTATTTTCCATTAAATTGAATTTGTACTTAAATCATGCAATTCTATAATCCTTTTTCATAATATAAATAAAACAAGTCATAACCTAAATTTATAACATGGATGTAATTTAATATCATAAATCAAACAAATCATGAAAGAAATGTAAAGTATGAAGTAATCTCATAACTCTCTATAATCAGTGTAGTATGACGTGTTTTTACTTCTACCGAGTCGGCTAATACTAGATAATGTGACAAAAGTCAATTTTTACAAATGATATACATCGTAAGAAACGATAAAGACATCAAGAGGTACCCAATGTAGCTAACCTTTTCTGTAGTTAAAATTGACTCGCCGTCGGCCCCACCATGAGAATCACAACAATCACATTTTAAAAACAAACTATGAAAAAAACGAGAATGATATTTCGAAAGTAATCAGAAGATAAATGTATGTAGCAATGGAATGGAACTATAAATAAGATCTATGAAGAGAGACGTTGCACGCATCGGTAGTAAGAGGTGTGTTAGGGGTTTAGGAGTCGGAGGGGTTGGATTAATGTGGGTTTGTCTAGGTGTAGTAGAGGGGATGTAGTAGGGGATGGGTGTTAGAGGTTGTTGGATTGGTTGGGGACGGGGTTAGAAGTAGACATGGAGAGCGAGTGTTCAGGAGTTAGAGGTAGAGACCAATGGGGTGTTAAGAGATTTGGGGTAAGTGGAGAATGGGGGAAAGAGAGTGAGACAATGTGTTAGTAGGTGGGGAGATAGATAGGAGGAGGAGGTGGGGGGTAGAGGTCGGGAGAGGGGGAGGGGAGGTGTGTGTGTGTGAGAGAGAGAGAGAGAGAGAGCGAGAGGAGGGATGTGTGTGTGTGTGTGTGAGAGAGAGAGAGAGAGAGCGAGAGGAGGGATGTGTGTGTGTGTGTGTGAGAGAGAGAGAGAGAGAGCGAGAGGAGGGATGTGTGTGTGTGTGTGTGAGAGAGAGAGAGAGAGAGCGAGAGGAGGGATGTGTGTGTGTGTGTGTGAGAGAGAGAGAGAGAGAGATAGGGGGTTGGGGAATAGATAGGGGGGTGGGGATCAGTGTAGTTGGATGAGTTGGGGAGCAAGAAAGAGTGGAGAGAGAGGTTTTAGGTGTTAGGAGTGAGAGAGAGGTGCTAGGGGGATGCATGTGTGTGTGTGTGTGTGTGAGAGAGAGAGAGAGAGAAAGGGAGGTTTAGGGGTTTCGGCGGGGGGGATGAGCTAAGTGATTAGAGATAGAACAGTAGGGGGTGTTTAAGAGTTAGAGGTAGAAAGAGAGGGTTATGGGTTTAGGTGTGGGGGAAAGGGGACATACAAGTGTTAGTGGTAAGGAGAGACATAGGCGTGAGAGAGAAAGAGAGCGAGAACGAATGGGGTGGTGGGGTGTTTGGAAGAGAGAGGAGTGGAGTTTAAAGGTAGGGAGAGGAGGAGGGGGGATTAAAGCTAGGGAGAAGAGGAGGGGGGGTTAGTAAGAGTTAGGGGGAAGAGGGGAGTCAGGGGGGGTCATAAAATAATAAAAATATTGGTATAATTGACAAAACAAGCACTCATTGTAGTATTTAAAAACGTGCCTGCGTTGTGTTTCACTAAAACATGCTCCCATTTTGCTTCACTAAAACGCGCTCCCGTTTTGTTTAAATTCAAAAATGTATTCCGTCCAAATGAAAAGGTCGAGCCTCAACCCATGCTTGCATGGAATTCTTATGCCTATGTGTCTGCTTCGTATTCAACATGCCTATGCCTTGGAGTATGATAAACCATGGCTAATTCAACACTATATCCAAATTTTCAATATGCTCATGTTTAGCCGTTCGTCTGATTATGCTGCACATCTCCATTTTTTTTGAGTTTTTAGAAATAGACATGGATTTTTTGTAGATTCCAAACATGTAAATTTTAACAAGAATACATTATTTTTTCTATTTTTTTCTTATTTATCTTCTATCATCACTCCTCAACTCAAAAAACACACTGTTAGTGTTTCGTCCATATCTCTTTCGTTTCTCAACCATTTAAAAAAAAATTGTATGGTGCGCTAAAGAACACCGAGCTCTACATGCTATAAAAAACCCATTTCCAAATAATTGCATTAAGACATTCAAACGCTGCACCCACAATTGATGTACCGTTTTCGAGGTTTGATCTCTTAGATAATTAAAAAAAAAATTAAAATTATTATTTTTATTATTGGAAAAATATTCGTGCATTAGTACTATATGTTCTCTATATGTATACCAATTTTTGTAAGTTTATTCCATCATTTAGTCACTCAAACGTTGCACCCACAAAAACATATACCTTATAATTTGTCCAAAAAATAAAAAGTGTCCGTTAAAAAATATCTAACTTTAGATAGTTAGCAGCATTTTCAATAGAAAAAAATTATATATTTGGAAAGGTCATTCAATTTCCTACATTTCTTGTTTTTAACTCATCGCAAGATTCATTGTGTAAGTGTCTCAAAATATCCATGCAAGTTGATGGATGTCTGTTTTTTCAGTTTTCTATTGCATCTAACGCACCAAAAGAGACGCTCAACTTTGTGCACTCACCCATTATTGAACCATAGTAATGGTGACACGAAATGAATACAAATGTATAGTTACTCAAACTACTTGATAACTATAATTTACAAGATAAATGTCATAAAAATCAGAGATAGTAAGTTGGTAAATTAAATCATGTTATAAGTACCTTGGAGGAAGAAGAGAAGAAACTCTATGCACTGGCTATCGAGAGTAAGGCTACATGTAAAAATAATGAGAATAAGATGTATTAGCTAACATGCTAAGTAAGCACAGGCCTTCTATGGGCCAATAACCATACAAGGGGAAAGGGATATTCTTAATCAAATAAACTATTTGAAGTATAAACATTTACATTAACTTGTAAAGCATAGTAAACAAACTAAGAATATCTAGTGCATGGCATAAAAAGAAATAAAAAGTCCTATGACAAAACAATGACGACACTTCCCTATCAATGATGGAAGAACGATCATAAGTATCAAAAGTATAAATATGAAGAATCAACACATTTAACCCAGTGTTGATGCTAATTTACTAAGTATGAGGTTAAAACCAAGTAAGAGAGCAATCTTCATATATTTATAAGTTTATAATGACCCTTACAATTTGTTTTTTAAGGGTGTATTTTAGGGACATTACACAACGCCTCCTACTCCACTCCTTCAGCACAACATACCTAGCCAAACACAATGATTGGAAACCAAGTTATCCATATCGTTAATGAAGAAAACTCTTAATTTCCTTATGATCATGATAAGCCATTATGGAGTCAATTATAGCACTAGTTACCAATAGTATGCTTACCTCTTAGATACGAACCTAGAGAATAAGATACCCGGATGTCTTGGATGATACTTTTGATATCTCAATCAATATTTTATAGTCTCGTTTCCCCAAAGGCAGACTAAACACACTATTTTGATAAATAAATGAGCACTATGAAGAAAGTATATAAAAATCTTCATTTTTATGTCCCCGACAAGGGGATATATATGAATTGGTCACGGTGATTATTTGGTCTAATTTGTAGTAATTTCAACAAAAACATATAATTTTTGCTATAGTTTGTATCAATTTTTTGGGGGCAATTATTTGAATTTTGATTTATCTTACTTCCTTTTGATTTATACAGGTGACATAGGCTTAGGACTTTGTGCCCCAAGACCTGGCGGCGAGCTTGCGTAAGCATAAAATGATCATTTTGTTTTTGACATCCTACTGTGTGTGGACGAAAATATGATGGACAGACTGTTGTTAATCACTTTGTTCCTGACATCCTACTTTGTGTAGATGGAAATACGGTGGCCAGACTTTTGTTAAAGTGTTAGTTGTTTTTTATAATAGAACAATATTAAAATAATCCGTGGCAATTGGAGCCAGCTTTAAAATGTGATGCATCATTTAATTGCCTTATTAACCATGAAATAATATCAAAATAATTGAGTTATTAACTATGAAACAATATCAAAAGAATTCGTGGTAGTTAGAGCCAGTTTTTTTTCCAATTTTCCACTCCGTTCGATAGATGTGATTGATTTTTTTTTTCAAGATGCCACTCTAAAATGAAAAAGAAACTCAACTATTTGTTGTGATGTGATTCTAAATTTCGACGTTCAATGAAAATAGAAGAAATTTCAATGCTAGTGTGTAGTGATATGATTGAATTTGATCAAATTTCTATGCCAGTACGAAAATTATCCATATGCTTTTGATCCAAATTTCAATGTTACTTGAAAATGGAAACAAATTCTGGGAAAAAAATAGTTGCATTTTCATGATACATTACTTGACGTTTTTATGATACATTGGGTGATATTGATTCCTTCATACTTTAAGTTACAGCGGGCTCAAATAATTGGTAAAATCCTCAACACTCAGCCGGGGGACAAAGAATTTTTCATTTTTTCAATCACATTCAGTGGAAAATTCAATTGAGTGACATCGAGCACACAAAACATGCCTCATCCTCAAGACAACCACCGGGGCAACTGCAACAAAGACAACATCAGCCACAACAGAGACAGGCTCAACAACAAAAAAGACAGAGACAAAGACAGCAGGGTCAGAGACCTGCACAACAATAACCCTTGAGGAATCATGGCCAATAGAGGCAAGCTCACTGAGGGGAAGAAAAGGCCCCATTTTTGGAAGCATAATTTCATGACAGTTTTTCAATTACCAGATTTGAGTGTCCATTAAGTTCAACAGTGGTTTTTTCATAGATTGAGTCCCTATGCGCATGTCAACTACCACGCGGCCATTGAAAAGCAATGGCGAGCCATTCTATGCCTGAGTCCCTATGAGCATGTCAACTACCATGCGGCCATTCAAAAGCAATGGCGGGCCATTCTATGCCCAAGTCCCTGTAGGAGGTAGTGGCACGGAGATGAAGTACTTATTATAACCAGCTCTCCTGTTTGTCGCACACATTCTTCATTTTCTTTTTCTGTTCCGTTGGCTTAGTTGTTTGGTTGCTTGTTTTTCACCTACACACTTAGAAGGACGAGGAATACCAGTTGCTTTCTTGCTCTTTACCTGCAGACTAAGAAGAGTGTAGGAAGGCTAGTGAGTGAAGACGTTAGTCACTTCGTTTACTATAAGTGGATGCATGAAATAGAGAAGAATAATGAGAAATGGGGTTCTTGTTTACTGCAATTCTGATGTAAATAATATATTTTAACTTAGTTAAAACTCATTTTCATGCCAATTCAGTTGGAAACCACCTTTGAAATCTGAATGTGGATGTATGCTAGTATTCAAGTTAAACAAAATATGGCACTTGTTTTAATTTTTTTGGTTGGGAGTACACCTTTAACCAGTTATCCGCCTTTACGACTCTCTCATCCTTGGTAATGAGCTTATAATTTTCTTGTTATGAGCATTGAAGAATCTCGACAAATCGTGGTTGGGATGAAGAGGGTTTAATAAACTTGTTTGAGCAATTACTAGCTAAATTGTTTTCCTAGAAAAGTTACCACCCAAAGGGTAAATAATTGACACTGTACAGAAAAGGGCTCTTAATTTGTTGAAAAATAGAAACCAGGCATGATCGAGGGTCATTTCCCCAAAGTAGCATCCTGCAGAGAATTGGTAATTATGTGGATACGAAAAAGGGCTCTTAATTTGTTGAAAGACAATTAAGAAAGACCGAAACTAGGCATGATCCAGGGTCATTTCCCCAAAGGACCACAGAATTACCAATTCCATTGTAACTCTAAAAATCACGGTTATTGTAACTTCTCTTGAAGTTTCCTAGAAATTAAAACTTCTTAACGTCATCTTCATCTTCTAGGTTAATGTTGCAAAAGGACCAGCCTTGATTGTTGCATCACTAATATGAGGGATGGCAACGCCATTGTCACATATAGTTCAGACTACAATACCATTTTTTTTCCAATGGCTGATATTATGTTCTAATTTTACAATAAGATGCTTATGGTTATTAATTGAGAAAGGTTTAAAGCGCATGAGAGGTTTACTTAATTGGAAGCCATGCTTTAAAATATAAAGTAGCAGATAGTTTTGTCACAAATGGTTTAGACTACAATACTCCTTTTTTTCATAGAAGCAATGAATTCTAATACCCGTTTTTTTTTCATAAAAGCAGTGAATTCCAATATCTGGTATTAAGTTATAATTTGGTTCTTGAATTATTATGTCATTTAAAGGGATTTGTTTTTTGTAATTGCAAATGAATTTCTGGTTTTTGAATTCCTTAGAAGCTGACTGATAAAGGTTTTTGAATTCCTTAGAAGCTGACTGATAAATGGGTTTTATTTGTAGGACGCATTGATGAGTTTTAGTTGGATTTTGTTTTGTTAGCTAGTTATATGCATCAGAAAATAGAAGGAACCGATCAACATTTAAATCATGGGTGTTGCAAACTTTCTTGAAAGCCAGAGTTTCAACAATGTGATTTGGGATTTTAGCTACTAACAATTTTAGAAAACTGCATTGTTTTTTAGTTTTCTTTTTATGGTGTTTATCATTCTACCTGTCAAATTGGCTTTGTTTGCAATAATTCCACTTCATTTTGCAAATAATATTGTAGGATGATCCAAAGCTGAAAGAGTTAACTCAAACTGTCTTACTTGCCAAAGATGATGATGATCCAGTGTACAATGTATGTATAATGTATATAGATTGTTTTTTCTAGCACACTATGCTTAAAGTTCTCTCATTTTTCAGGAAGGCTGTGATATTGGAGCGTGGGAGTAAGAATCACAGTAATAAGCTGGGGATTGAGATCCTTGTGTATTCATATGAATGAACTTACATCTCGTTAAGCCTTTCTGTTGAGAGATGGCAGTGTGCAATCTTGGCAACTTTATTGTTTCTAGTTGAGTATATATATAGTGTAATCATTTGAAGTTCTAGTGTATGATGGATATAAATATTACATTGGTTGTGATATTGATCTCTGGTAAGATACTTTGAACCTCAAATACCATTGTAGCTGGTATTTCCTAGATCGTACCTTTATCTAGCACACTGCACTTCAAGTATTCTATTTTTTGGGGGGGAAGGTTGTGATCTTGAAGGCGATGAAGTATCTGGGGACTTTAACCCCAGAAGGTTGTTATAAATGATAAAGGTTCCGCACACGCAATATACATTATTCTCAAAATGGGAAGGAGTTTGTTTACATAGATTATGGACCAATAGCTTGGTGGTTCAACATCAAGTAAACTACAATTACTGCCAAGATGAACTCCAACCAAGTGGTTCATTTATTGTACTAATCAATTTCACAATCTGTAACAATAGGTGTCGGTAATGAAAGGCCTTAATTTCACCAGTTTCAGGACTTAATTTCTCAAAATTCAAACACTGTCGTAGAAATCACGTAGGAGGTAGGAGTTTATATTTTCACTTTCTAAATTTGCTAGTTACTCCCAAACTAATGAAGGGCGAGGGATCACAAGCTTTGTGGTTGCATTGCTGTATAAAGAAAAGTATTGCAATTTTCTTGTTGTTTAACAGGTCTCAATACTTTACGCTTACTACTATTTCTCCAGAGTGAATTTACTATGAATCTGCTTTGGAGCATACAAACTTGTGCTAAACTAGAAAAAGGATAATAAGGGCAGAGGCAGATCACATCGCAAGCATTCTCTGAAGTAGAATAAAATTGGCTAAATTTATATCAATAAGTCTTCAGATCTCTATCATTGCTTACAATCATCATATAGCATTATCTTGTCAATGGTTGCATGTGTAAATAGTTCCACATTAGTTTTATGCTTCAATTTTTCTTTGTTTATCTTTCTTTAAAAAATACTTTACATAAATGCCTATTAGCGTAAACTTGCATGAAAACAAAAAAAACCATGTTAAAAACTTAAAATTAGGTATATAGATGTCTACTAAACTCTTGCAGTTACTATTTCACAATGTTCCCCCAAGGTTCCATGATGGGGGACATTTAACAAGGGAAATGTATATTCGGAACGTGTGTAGATTAGGGGTGGATTGGGACATCTAGGTCATAAAAATTATAAAAATATAAAAAATTATGAAAAATATAATCTCAACAATAACAATTTATGATTTATCATATGAAATTAGTAAATACTACATTCATCTTTGTGTAATCATGCAATGTAAATCAAAATTTATTAGGTTCAGGAGGTTTAGAGTTTATTAGGGGGACGTCTAGGATATGTGCTAGTTGATTCATGATTGAGAAGTATGGAGTTAAATATCTGTTTAAATTGATTGAGAGATGATATGGTGGTTTTTTTTAAATTTTATTATCTAGAAAAGCGTTACATTGGAATGACAAATATGTTTAGATATCCCAATTATTTTTGAAGTGATATATCAAAATGTCAAATATGTTTATCATATTTAAAAAGACTAGATCAAATAGAACGTCTGCCATATCTTCTAGTCTTTTGACTCTACCATCTCTGTTTTCATCTGGTCTTTTTCTGGTATAAATACACTATTTTCGGTACCCAGATTCAGGAGCTCATTCTGCAACATTGCTATGTAATTTGATACCTCTATTAGATTCTGCCTTGATATAGGCTATCTATTCCTTGAAGTGAATCAGAAGTTGCTAAAAAAAACAAAATCCTCCTTGAAACTTTTTGGCCTATCATACTTCGTTAACTATTGTTCTGTGAATGATTCAATCTCTTGTTGGAAGCACTGACATTTTTTCAGCAGAAATTGCAATTGTTGCTTACCCCAGGTGATCTCATTTACAAGTGCAGTCCTTTATGATTCCAGAAGAGGTGTAACCTTTTCCCTTTTTAGTATGGAGGATTTGAGGTTAGTTATTTCCCTGTTGAGGCCATTGTTTTGTTCTTGCACATCTTTTGATTTCCTCTTAAAGCAGCAGTATCCTTCTGATGTCTTGAGCACTTGTTCTACCAATAGTTTGTTGCAGTGAAGCAATTGTTTATTGGATATCTAGGATTTTGGTTTTATTCTTCCTGGTATAGGATTCTAACTTGTTAGACAAAGTCTTGTTTTTATCTTTTAGTTCATTCAATTATTCTTCCATGTCAGCCAATATTCTAGTTTTAAGTACCAATTCTTCTGCCATGATTTCTTTCTCTCTTCCCAAGGTAGAGAACATAATGTAAGGGTTTTTGAGGTCAGTGAGCTTTGCCGAAAACTCATTTTGCAGCTTCTGTTTTTCTTGTTATGCACCCACAAGCTATGCCTATAAATGATTTCCATCACCTTGCCCTTCTTTACATCATGTATGCTCACGTGTTAATCTGGCATTTTCACAGTTCCCTTTTACAAGTGCTGGTAGGAGATCCCCAATTTGTTTTTTGTTGGATTTCAACAAGATCATTTTTACGATTCCATATTACGGAGAATAGAGATTTCCAAGCAAAGGTAAACTAATTTATCGTTCAGTACATAATGATCTTAGATTCATAAAAAGCGGAAATACTTAGTCACCTATTTTAACATTGTGTTGATACATTCCACGATCAAACAGGTGCATTTTGTGGGTCATTCCTTAGGAGGGGCAATTGCAACCTTGGCCACACTATGGGTACTAGAAAATAGGTAGAGGCAAAGCTCTCCTTTTTGTATAACATTTGGATGTCTTTTAGTGGGGGATATAGGACTTGTTGAAGCAGTTGGATGTGAAAAATGGACATGCAACTTTTGTCACGTGGTTTCCAAAGATGATATTGTTCCTCATATGCTCCTTGTACCATTTGAGTCGATTGTTGAGCCCTTGATCGCTATTTTCCTCATTAGCAAGCCATAATAGTTAATGGTAGTGAAAATATACCTCATTCTTTTATTCAAGATGATTGTAGGACTCTTCTTAACAATGTCTTGTTAAATATTGAAGTGAAGTGACAAGATCTCCTTGCGCGACTAAGGATAGAAATGAAATACGAGCATCAATGTTCAGTGTTACTTCGATGAGTTTCAAAAGTTGAGTTACATGACTAATAATGTCATCTTAATGGCCAATTTTTTTTTTGTCGTGTCGATATGATATGGAACTATTTGAACGACGGAAGAGGATGATCCACCACCTGATGGAGGAGCAGAAGTCGGTGCAGCTGATAGAGGAGCAGAAGCCGTTGTAGCTAAAGAAGCATTTAAGGGAGTGGTGGATGGAGCAGAAGATGGTGCAGCCAAAGAAGCATTTGGGGGAGAAGAGGTATATATTGTTGAAAAACAAAAAGAGACGAAGGAAGAGGAGCAGTCTTTCTTTGTAATCGTTATTCAAGAAGACCAAGCTTAGAACTTACAATGAGAATAAGAATCAAGAAGGCCAAGCTCAAATCTTACAACGAGAATAAGAAAAATAAGAAAAACAGAAATTTGAAATTGAACTATGAACTACAATACTGACAACGCATCCTGAAACTCATCACAATACTCACGCTATTTGAGGATATATAATATAGCAGACTTGTTATATCAAATTATCCCATGTCCTATAAGTTTGCTTTGCTTATACTAATTTTATTAATATTAAAGCTTAAGTAAAAAACATCATAGAAGTTCTCTCAATATTTTGTAAGTCAATATTTTTCTCTCACATTTATAAAGGTTTTGTATTCATTGAAATTGAAATTTATAGGTTCTACTGTAAGCTAGTTATGCCAGCTGGTGATGTGGGCATTGTAAGCTAGTTATGCCAGCCGGTGATGTGGGCATTGTAAGCTAGTTATGCTAGCCGGTGATGTGGACTTCCTTGTATATAATTTTCTCTCTCCTCTAGGTATTATAATGTATAATTGGCATGGCTAATGGCTAATGCTTTTAAACTAATATCTAAAGCTTTTGTATGCCCAAGCACACTATCCTTACCCAAATAGTGGGTTTAGCAGTTTGTTTGATGTTAGTTGTATTGGGCTTGACTCTCCGAGGGAGTTAGCTGGGGTTATCAAGAGAGGCCCATACAAACCTTTCAGCACTTACATGTTTTGTTCAAGTGAGGGCGCAATGTGTATTGATAATTCTGAGATCATTTTGAAGCTTTTTCATTCAGCATGAAAAACGTTATGACAATATTGTACAGGACTGTTTTACAGAGCATATAGTATATGATTTTGTTTTGAAAAAACTTATGATAATATTGTATAGGACTGTTTTTCAGAGCATATAGCATATGATTATGTTTTGAATCATACCATAGAAAAGGCCATAATTGAAAGGAGAATTGGAAAAACTGATTCAAAACCTTCTACCAAAATAGGCATATTATTACACCTAGAAGCCATTGGAGTTGGGTATCAAGTATATTCAATTCCCTTTTTAAAATAAAATTTGGAAGAACAAAAAAAAATTAATATTGAAAGCTATCATCTCAACTTGTTGTGAAGTAAAAGTTCTGCTAGTTTCTTATCGTGTTAAGAGTTTTATATTAAATTGTAATTTGACATTGACTTTTATCTAAATTGTGATATCCATTTTGTGCATAATGATAATGCACCACACAAACTTTGCTGAGCTAGGGCAGAGCTTGAGTGCTATAAAGAGCGTTGCGAGGAAGAAGATTCCATCACACATTATGATTCCTTCAATAAACATGACAAGAAGGATATCCGAGCTAATTTGCCCAGGGTAAAGCTCACTACCTATAGAAGACTTGTAGAGTGGCTCGATATTGCACATTATTATTTGATTAACCCCAAGGGAAATTATATTTCAGATGGAAGACTTAGTTGTCATAAATTTCTTAAAAAATGGGTGGAGTGTACTTGAGTCATTTTTTTTCAATATTTAAGAAAATATAATTAATAAAACCATTTAATTCTTATATTAATAAAAAAAACAATATTATATTATATTCATTTAAAAAACAAACAAACATAGATGTGGTGTTAGAGGATTATCCAAATTAAAGCTAAATATGCTATTAAAAATACTATGTTTAGTTTAGGCCAAATGATAATAGAACTAGTGTTTGTTTATCACATTAATAAAAGTTAGTTGTCACACATATCTAAGTTATCTCATAAAGCTTTGATGATTTAGTTTTAACTTTTAAACTATTATTATTTAACTTCATATCAAATTCAAAAAAACAACTCAATGTTTTTATTGCAAAAAATTTCTCTTCATACCTAGCCACAAACTTGTATGGCAATGTCGGGGACATTGCCACCATGTGGCTCTTGTTTTTATATGGTTTATCAAGTAATCTTTGAGTTTGCTTGCCATGGCAGACCAATTTTTCTCAGAATGTAACACCGTGTTCACTTAATAGAAGGATCATCTCTATATTTATAAAATAAAATGTCGTGGTGGTAGTTTATCAATTCATAAATATAAACTATTCTCTTGATTCATCATGTCCTTTATAATGTGATAATAAAAAATGGAGATGAGTGTCTTATATTTTATAATTAATAGTTTGAAAGTTATCCATAATGTTTCTGTGCGTGTGACATTATAATAGAAAGTGTTTTTTATTCATTTATAATGTTTAATGAAGGTGTTTTATATATATATTTTTTTAAATTTTATTATAAAAAAATTTACATTTTGTTTTTATTATTTTATTTTTTTAATATTAAAAATGATGGAAATATAGTTTCAATTTTATATTAACAATAATGGAGAGATAGTTCAATTTCTGATTAGTAATTCCTTTGTAAATTTGTAATGGTTAAATCTGCTTTTAATTTCAATGAGTCTCTTTCTCGAGGTTTTCCATTTCCATTTAATTTATGTTAGTAAATTATTTTTGACAATGTTGATATGAGGGCATTATCATTCATCGTCTTTAAACCAAAAACTAATTATAAAAGACAAATACAACTGTAATATTAGCTAAATACAGATAAATTAAATGGTCTCCTTTTTATTGAATGACACGACATCTCCATCGAAGAGACCTTTTGCAAATCGGTATTTGACACGACAAGGCATCTCCATGTGAGAGTCGAGACCTTCTTTGAAAATAACGAAATGGATGGGACCTTCATTTAAAAAAAAGAATTCGAAACACCCAAAGTACATGGTGAAATAAGAATTCGAGATACCTTAAAGTACTCGGGAATAAAAGCATGAGCTATTCGGGGAAATAAAGCAATAAAGCAATAAAGCAATTTCAGTTATGGCCCACATTTTAGATTTTATAATAACGGTGGGGAACAATATTCAATAGGTAGTAGACTAATAAATGTTGGGATAGCAGCATTATGGGTCGTTAGATCTCAACTTGTTCAACATGTTTGAGATCTAATGACCCAAAGTGCTGCTACCTCAGTATTTATTACTCTATTACATGTAAAATATTGTTCACCATAACATATTGCTTGGCTTGTAATGATATCAACATCTTCTCTCTTATTGAAAACGATGCAGCAATTATTCTCGCATAAATCACATTTGGCATTCGAAAGACTAATTTGATTGTCTCTCAAACTTCTCTATTTACCAAATGTGATGGTCATGACTCGACTCATGAGATCTTCTCATCATCATCAGATCGCTTACCAAATCATGATGATCAGCCCTCAACCCACTGCCTAGTGTCGTTGCTGCAATTTAATTAGGTAGAATTGCACCAGGAACAATAATAAGCAAGATAAAAAAGGAAAAAAAGGGAAACTTGTAGAATGTTGAGGACTTATCATGAAAGTGACCTAGGCATTCATCGGGCATCAAAGTGAGGCATAATGAAGGTAATTTGACAATAAGAAAAGAATTATAAGAAAGTATAACATATTTTTCTTTCTCAATATATAAAACACATTAACTCAATATTTATAAATTATTAAATTAAAAATAATTAAAAAAAATGGATATACAATTATTTTTTATGAAAAAAAAATCATAATATTTTTACATTAAAATATTGCAATCTTTATATACTAAAACATGTTCAACATGTTCATTGATCAACCTCACAACATTAAAATATTAGTTGTATTTCCCCTCCTAGAAACAAAAAAAAGACAAGTCCCAAAAACTTGAGCATCAATGAGTAAATATATGTGCATCATTAGACTCTCAGCCTCAAAACTTTGCGCGAGACTCGTACATATAAATTTAAACCCTGATGAATGGAGATGAGAAAACGCCCAAACGCAATTAACTCAAGCCTGCAATCTTCAAATGTCATTACAATTTTAACTACATTTCCAAACTTACATACATCATAAAATCACCTTAGAGAAGCAATAACAAAATGCAAAAACCATTTTTCAAATCCCCTCTTGGAAATGGAAATAAAAAAGACAGCTCCAAAAACTTGAGCAATAATGAGCATATATGTGCATCAATAGACTCTCAACCCCAAAACTGTGCTCCAGAATCATACATACAACTTTAAATACTGATGAACGGAGATGAGTAAACTTTCAAGTCTAATTAACTTAGGCCTTACAATCTTCATATGGTCCTTTAATCAACATATAGATTTACACGTTTAAGTGTTTCTTTTCTAAAAATTTTCTATCAATATTTAAATAAATATAGTAGCAAGACCTCGCACATGTTTTTTGGACACATGTTGGTGGACCTTTTAGATGCAACTGAATTTTTAGAAAATTGATGATGTGTATGCCAGAACATTTTTTTACTCAACCATTTCATAAAAGAATGAGATGATGCACTACTAGACACTAATATCTACGTGGTATAAAAAAATCAAATCCATCATCATTACATTAAGACCTTGAAAAACTGCGACGTACTAATTTAGAGGCTTCATGGCTTGGATAAAATTTTAAAAATATTTAAAAGTGCTAATTTTATTTTGGAAAAGGAGTGTTCCACATGTTATCTACATGTTTGCCAATTTTTGTATACTGATTCAATCATTTAGACACTTAAAGGTTGCACTAACATGGACATATACCTTATCACTTCCTAAAAGATTAAAATGTCAACGTTAGAAAAAAAATGAGTTATTTGCATGGACATCTTCAATTAATAAAATTTATATATTCAAAAAGGTGATCCAATTTTCTACATTTCATATTTTTTACTAGAAGCAAAATTCGTTTTGTAGGTATGTCAAAATACCCATGTAAGGGGAAGGATGCTGATATTTCAGTTTTATTTCATCTATAAGTAAGAAGAGACCATCATTAGCTTGCACTCAAAATAACAAGTTCCTCGTACTCTCAGACATAAAAGAAAATCTTATGCTTATGCCTAGAATTTTTAGTTTGTGCATCCCCTAAATGTCAAACCTAATCAAAATTTTCATCCAACTTTTAATAATGGCCTCAATCATACCTGAGATCATTCTTGCTAAATCCAAAAAAAAACAATTCTAAATTACCAAACAAGTTTCAACACAACAATTTAAAATATTTTTGATGTGGAAATTTCATTAATTGAGCTACAACATCATTTGTTGCAACCACAGATCCTTTAATGTGCTTCCAAAATCCTTTTAAAACAAGTCTTCAACCAACTTTTTCAAAAAAAAGCTCTACTTACCCCATACCCTAGAACATTGATCTTTGTATGTAGATTTCATTAGGTTCACCCTGAGAACAAGCTTACTAATGCATAGTTGTACTCAAAACCCAATACAATACAATTATGCCCAAAGACCAGTTTCACTATTTTGCATCATCACTTTACAAAAAAAATTTCGGTTATCTTCTATATTTTTTAAGATCATCAACACTCCCTGTAGTGAAAGTCCACCTTTTGGAAAAAAAAATCCACATTCATACTATTTTCTCTTTATACATGTTTAAAAGTGATCTCTTCAAATGTTTCACTAATCTCACTTACTTTCTCCACGTTTACAGCCAATAACATATTGTGATATGAATTTGTCTTTCTCATCCAACTAATGGTTACCATAAAATCTTTATAACCATTAATATTTTTTAAACCATTCTCATGCTAATTTGAATACATATATCTACAATATACGTGTGACTAGTATGTTTGTCAACCCATGACCTTTCAGCTTAGGGGGTGTCTTAACCATACCTAGTCACCAATTGTTTTACATCTCACAGATTTATTAAATCTAAAATGTTAAAAAAATATAAATTTAACATTTTCATATTAAAAAAATATTTATAAATAAATACATTCATATAATATAATATTAATAGCAAAAAAGATATTTATGAAATGTATCTTTTAAATTTATATACCTTAAACACTTATTTCTATTCATTTTTAAATATTTAAATAATAAAATTTTAATTAAATATAATGTTAAAATAAATTTTAATTATAAAATTGGAATATGATGTATATTCAATTTTTTTTTTTTTTTTTTTATCAATTGTATTTACATTTCTCTTTTATATCTAATTTCATTTCATATTAATAAATACTTATTAAAATAGTTTTTGTTAAATATTACATATCCTACATTCCATGTTATATAGTATATCTAATTTCGTTACATATTAATAAATACTTATTAAAATAGTTTTGTTTTAAATATTACATATTCTACATTCCAGGATACTTTTAAACATAGACACTTGTTGGATCCTTTCAGTCGGTTCTATGAGTTCATTGTACATTTCGGCATTTGAAGACTTTAATTTTGATAGATCTCATAGATCCTCCTCGATCACTTGAAATTCTAATTAAAAAACAATTTTATAAATACATTTTTATTATATTATTTTCATTTTCATTACATTTTTATAAAATAAAAAATTAAAATAAATAAATAAAACATATTATTAAATTAAAATTACTTTTAAAAACAAATAATTAAAAAATATATATAATTTGAAGAAATATGAAATTATGATAAAAAGTTTTATAAAATAAACATAAGATTTTAATATTTCTTTTATTTATATATAAATAAATAATAAATATAAATTTTAAATAATATAACTCTACACTCTATTTTCCATTAAATTGAATTTGTACTTAAATCATGCAATTCTATAACCTTTTTCATAATATAAATAGAACAAGTTAAAACCTAAATTTATAACATGGATGTAATTTAGTCTCATAAATCAAACAAATCATGACAGAAACCCTAAGTATGAAGTAATCTCATAAGTCTCTATAATCAGTGCAACTGTAGTGTGACGTGTTTTTACTTCTAGCGCAGTAGCTAATACTAGATAATGTGACAAAAGTCAATTTTTACAAATCATATACATCGAAAGGTATCCAATGTAGCTAACCTTTTCTGTAGTTACAATGGACTCGCCGTCGGCCCCACCATGAGAATCACAACAATCACATTTTAAAAACAAACCACGGAAAAAACGAGAATGATATTTCGAAAGTAATTAGAAGATAAATGTACGTAGCAATGGAATGTAACTATAAATAAGATCTATGAAGAGAGACGTTGCACACATCGGTAGTAATCAATCTGCCAAGAAGCCTCAGATCTTCATGGCTGGCGCTGTTAACACACAGCAGCAGAAGGGGAGTTCAAAGAACTCAAAAGGCAACAGCATGCCAATATGGAAGATTTTCAAATTTGCCGATTGTGTAGATGTTTTGATGATGGTGTTAGGCACCTTGGGTTCAATTGCTGATGGATCTCTTGGTGGCGCTGGTGTTTTGATTATCCTCAGTGGATTAATAAATAGCCTTGGATCTCATCCTCCAGCTGTGAAGCATGACGATTTCCTGAATACAATGAACAAGGTAATACAATTGCAGATAATTTATTCCCGACTTCTATATTGTTAGTTGGCTGAATTGAATCAAAGCTCAAGAATACTGGTGTGCTCATGATGCAGCAAATAGTGCCTTTTCTGTATTTGGCAGCTGGAGTATGGATTGCAGCTTTTTTAGGTATTCTCTCAAGTAACTCGTACTGTTTATTCTTTAACGATATAAAGTATTAAATGGTTTACAGTACAGTAATTTAATGAACATTTTGCAGAGGGTTTCTGTTGGACAAGAACTGGAGAAAGACAAGCATCTCTGCTGCGCAGAAAGTATCTGAGAGCTGTTCTCAGGCAGGAAGTTGGATTTTTCGATAGCAGCCAAACACATATTGCTGAGGTGGTTAACAGTGTTTACAACGACACCCTAGTCATACAGGACACCCTCAGTGAAAAGGTTCGATTTCTCCATATAGTTCATTCTAAGTTAGAATATCAATTAGGCGGATTAGAGTACATATTCTTAGTTAGAAATTCAATTAGCCAGGTTAGAGTGCATAGTTGGGTGGATTCTAATATATCTGGTGTGGGAGTGTTTTCAGGTTCCCAATTTCGTCATGAATTTGTCAAATTTCATTGCTTGCTATGCGGCCAGTCTATATTTGTCATGGAAGTTGGCATTGGTGACATTACCCCTTGCCAGTTTACTGGTCGTGGCCGGACTGCTTTACGGTCGAACGCTGATCAGAATAGCAAAAAAAATGTACGCAGAATATACTCAGTCTAGTATAATTGCACAGCAAGCGGTTTCTTCTATTAGAACCGTCTATTCTTTCGTAGGAGAAGAAAAGGCTATGGCCAATTTTTCATCTGCTCTGGATGCAACAGTAAAACTTGGGCTTAAACAAGGGCTGGCAAAAGGAATTGCCATTGGTGGAAACGGATCATTAAGTTTTGCCTTGTGGGCATTCATTTCATGGTATGGAAGCAGGCTGGTCATGGATCACAATGTGAGCGGAGGGAAGATTTTTGGTGTAGGCTACTGCATAATCCTCGGTGGACTGTAAGTCTTTCTACGTTTATTCATTTTTCTGTAATTATTGGAATTTTATTTGCCCCTAGTTTATTCTTTAGCAGGAAAACATGCAGCTGATTGATCTCAAACTCAGGTCTCTGGCGAGTGCGCTTCCAAATCTCAAGTACTTTTCCGAGGCAGGAGTCGCGGCTATTCGCATATTTGAGATGATTGATAGAGTACCAGAGATCGACTCAGAGGATATGAAAGGGAAAGTATTGAAAAAGGTCTCGGGGAAGGTCGAATTTCGGAACGTTCAATTTGCGTATCCATCTAGACCAGATAGCATGATATTTCACAATTTTTGTCTCACTGTTCCTGCACGGGAAACTGTTGCTTTAGTGGGTGGCAGTGGATCTGGAAAATCGACAGCCATTTCATTATTAGAACGGTTCTACGATCCACTTAAAGGGGAGGTTCTTCTGGATGGAGAGAATATTAAAGGCCTGCAAGTGAAATGGCTGCGTAACCAAATCGGGCTAGTTAGTCAAGAGCCTGCTCTGTTCGCCTCGTCTATTCGCGAGAATATTTTGTTTGGAAAGGATGACGCGACCATGGATGAAATTATCAATGTTGCAAAAGCTTCCAACGCCCACAACTTCATTACCCAACTCCCAAACGGCTATGACACACAGGTTCTCTTTTAGGGTTTTTATAAATATACAATTCAAAAGCGTAGTTCTATTTTGTCAATTAAAAATAGCAAGTATTGATTTCATGAGCTTTCCAAATGCAGGTAGGAGAAAGTGGTGTGCAGATGTCTGGAGGACAAAAGCAGAGAATAGCCATAGCTAGAGCGATGCTGAAAAACCCTTCCATTCTGCTTTTAGACGAGGCCACCAGTGCTCTAGACGCAGAATCAGAGAAAATTGTTCAAGATGCACTTGGTAAGGCTTCTATTGGGCGTACAACAGTAGTTGTGGCTCATCGTCTCTCTACTATTCAGGGAGCTCATAAAATTGCCGTGATGCAAAAGGGTGAAGTCATCGAAATCGGTGGACACCAAGAACTGATCAATAATCCAAATGGGGCATATACCGCTTTGCTGAAAATACAGCAGAAGGCCCCGTCACATGATACTATTGCTCTTAACGCTGCATCAAATGCTTTGATGTCACCCGGAATAACTAGCCAAAGCCCAGGAAGCAAATTACCAGCTACTTCAAATCAATTTGATAGTTGCATTTCCTGCATGGAACAAGAGAAAGAACTCCAGTATAAGGCAGCATCCAGATCTTCCTTCCTCAGGTTGCTTGCATTGAATGCTCCAGAATGGAAGCATACTCTCATGGGCTGTGTAGGCGCCTTTGGATATGCGGCAACTCAAATAGCGTATTCCGTCACTGTGGCAAGCATGATTTCTGCGCTGTTTCTCAAAGACAGAGACGAGATCAGATCTAAAGTAGGAATTTATTGCATTCTTTTTGTAGCCCTCGCAGTGCATGTTTTTGCCGTGAATTTGGTTCAACATTATAACTTCGCAGTGGTGGGCGAATTTCTAGCAAAAAGGATCCGCCAAAGAATGCTTACAAAAATTCTTACATTCGAAGTGGGTTGGTTCGATCTTGACCAAAATTCCAGTGGAGCTGTTTGCTCAAAGCTGGCCAAAGAAGCTAATGTGGCAAGTATCCAATCAAAACTTAATTATTATATTTGATTTATCGAATCTACTTATATATGCAGTAGGTCTACTTAACAATCGAGTTCAACATTGTTAAAGCCCTACGTATATGCAGGTAAGATCCTTGGTAGGGGATCGGGTTTCGCTTCTAGTGGAGTGTCTCTCTGGAGTAATTATCACCGTGACTCTGGGAATGTTAGTAGCGTGGCGACTTGCTATTGTGTTGATCGCTGTTCAGCCTCTGATGGTGCTCTGCTTCTACACTCGAAACGTGCTCCTTAAAAGCGTTTCGGGTAAGTCTATTAAAGCGCAGAATCAAGGAAGCCAAGCGGCCTTCGAATGTGTCACCCATCATAAAACCATCGCCGCTTTTTGTTCTCAACAGAAAATTATTCATATTTTTGACACCACACAGGCAGGACCACGCAAGGAGATGAATAAACAGTCATGGTACGCAGGATTGGCTTTGGGAACTTCCAAGTTTCTGGAAATATGCTATTGGCCTTTCGAGTTTTGGTACGGGTGGAGGCTTATAGCTCACGGAGTGATCAATTTCCATGCTTTTTTATTGAACCATTTTATTTTTGGAAGGTTGGGTCGAATGATAGCCGATGCTGGAAGTATGACTTCGGATCTGGCCAAGGGTTCTGATTCTGTCACGTCTGTCTTTGAAATCTTGGACAGAAAGAGCCTTATAAACCCAGAGGACCATGACGGGGTTAACCCTGAAAAGGTCCAGGGGACTGTAGAGCTGAGCAGTGTGGACTTTGCTTATCCAGCGCGTCCAAATGCCATGATCTTGAGAAATTTCTCCCTTAAAATCAGTGCAGGGAGCAGCGTGGCACTGGTTGGAAAGAGCGGGTCTGGTAAGTCCACCATCATTGGACTCATAGAGAGATTCTACGATCCGCTGAAAGGAACGGTACTCGTAGATGGCAAAGACATAAGGAGCTTCAATTTGCGATCTCTGAGAGAACACATAGCTCTTGTAGGGCAAGAGCCGACTCTGTTTGCTGGGAGCATCCGGGATAACATTGCGTACGGTAAAGAGAACGCAAGTGAGGCGGAGATAGTAGAGGCTGCCAAGGCTGCCAATGCCCATGAGTTCATTTCGTAAGTTTACTGAAATAAATCCTTAGCTAAAATTACACTGAAAGTTTGCCTATTTTAGTGTTATTAATGAATGGTGCGCATTGTGAATATTGATTTCAGGTGCTTGAAGGATGGATATGAAACTAATGCAGGGAGCAGAGGAACGCAGTTGTCCGGGGGGCAGAAGCAAAGAATAGCGATAGCGAGGGCAATTATAAAGAATCCAAGCATCTTGCTATTGGACGAGGCAACGAGTGCATTGGATGCTTATTCGGAGAAGGTGGTTCAGGACGCAATAGATCGAGTGACGGTGGGACGAACGACTGTGACTGTAGCTCATCGATTGAGCTCAGTTCAGAATGCAGACTGCATAGCAGTTGTTGAGAAAGGGAGCGTTGTTGAGCAAGGAAATCACGCCCATCTCATGTCCAGAGGTGAAGGCGGGGCATATTTTGGTCTGATTAAATTACAGCAACGGAACTAGGCAATGGGTTGAGGGCTGATCATGATTTGGTAAACGGTCCGATGATGATGATAATAAGTTCTCATGAGTCGAGTCATGACCATCACATTTGGTAAATAGAGAAGTTTGAGAGACAACCAAATTCGTCTTTTGAATGCCAAATGTGATTTATATGAGAATAATTGATGTGCTGTTTTAAATACGGGAGAAGATGTTGATGCCATTGCAAGCCGAGCAACGCGTTATTGTACAATCTAGAATGTGGGCCGTAACTGAAATTGCTTTATTTCGCCCGAGGACCTATTGTCTTTATTCCCGAGTACTTTAGGTATCTCGAAATCTTATTTCACCCAGTACTTTAGGTATTTCTAATTTCTTTCTTTCAACGAAGGTCCCATCCATGTGGCTAATATATTATTTTTAAGGGTAGTCTCATCCATGGGATGCCTTGTCTTGTCAAATACCGATTTGCAAAAGGTCTTTTCGATGGAGATGTCTTGTCATTCAATAAACAGGAGATCATTTAATTTTTATGTATTTATAGCTAATATTATGGTTGTATTTGTCATTTATAATTAGTTTTTTGTTTCAAGGAGAGTGAAGTATAGGCCTGGAATTTCACATTTTCTTCGCCTGTAAATTACATTTTTATATGTTAATTTTACAATTACATGCTTAGCAATTTATTGGCTTATTTGCATATCCATCTCAATCAAGCAAGCATTGAAACCTACTCCTCCTTCATGTACACTGCAGGGTGGTAGAATGTAGACTAGCACTTCTGAGACTAACACAGTTTCTATGTTGGAATTATACATTTTACCTTGACCCCTCTTCCTTGTGCATGCAGACAATTTGTGTATGAAATTAAAGCGTAAGTAGTTGAACCAGGCATTTGTATGTAAATTCGAATCTCACTCTCTTAAAAGACTGCAAAATAATTACACCTCAAACTCCAAATTACAAAAATTACCGCTGAAAAATATGCACACCTCAAACTTCAGATTACAAAAATTAATTTGTAACAAAGTGTCTACAATTTGATTTGAGAATTATTTCAATTTCTTAACCCTCCCCAATATAATTAACTATTATCACCATTGCATGAACGTCGATGTTGACCTTTAAAAAACATGATTTGCTTGTTAAATAAGTTTAATGTATAAAAGAACGTTCAAATAGTCGTCCATTTGCAGGCCTGATGAAATGCATGAGAAATTTCCAGGCCTGACCACTGAAGTGTGCAATCTATGAGAAATTTCAAAATTGATTCATTACATTTTATTTTGTTAGTTTGTTTTAGTTTTATATTTTTAACCCACTTACTCCTTATTATTCTTATTCTGTTAATTTGAATCAAACTTTTTTTTTAATTTTGTTGGGTCGGCTTCTATTTGATATTTTATTGAACGAGTTATTTCTCTTTATCAATTTATTAATTTATAAATATATGATAAGTTGATAAAGGGTGTTATATAGCTTTGATGGAATTCTTCATTATTTTATGACTAGCAACAATCATATTAGTAATATTAATATGTTTGGAATACTCCAAGAGGAATATATCACGAGTGAAGTTATTTTAATAGTTGTATCATGATTGGAGTTAAGCTAATAGTTATCTAATATATCAACAATTGTAGTTCAATTAAAATTTGTGATTGGAGTTGAAGTTAAGTTAAAGTTGTATCATCACTCGACTTAACCTAATAGTTATAAATTTTTTTCCTAAAGAATGTGTCAATTACTTGTATATAATAGTTAATCTAACATAAAAACCACTTAAGTTGTGGTTGTTAAGCTCATAGTTGTATCATCATGTTGGAGTTAAGCTAATAATTGTATTTAATAGTTAATTTAAAAGTTAATATAAATCTATTGTAGTTAATAAAAGAGCTTCGAGTTATCCTGACTTCTAGCTTCCAAATAGAGTTGGACTAAGCCTTATGCACATTAAATGGACTCACAATTGGTAGATGGAGTTCGAGTGTCACATCAGTTGCACATTACCATGTCACTAAGTGCAGTTATCACATGAGTTAAGAGGAATTTATTAGGAGTTCATAGGATTTTATTAGGAGTTATACTATCACACGAAGTGCACTTTACTTCAACTCCCAACTGTAAAATGCATTTTGACTAATTAACTCGACTTCGAGCTGCTAGATGGAGTTCAACTATCACATGGACTACACATTATCATGCCATTAAGTTCATTTATCACATGCGGGTCAGTGCAAGAAGATGATGGACCTTTTTGTGCACGTTAGATGCAATAGAAACCTGAAAAATCACGCATCCCTCAACTTACTTGGATTTTTTGAGATACTTATGCAAAATATCTTGCATTGAGTAAAAAAC
>LPNX011196488.1:11702-26047 GCA_001517045.1 Pseudotsuga menziesii
TACTCATGTAGCACTTGGGAAAGCCTTAGGAATCAAATTTGCTTTATTCCTGGCCTCCTAGGCACCTATCTACTTTTTCTGCTTTATTCCCTGCTTTTTCAGTGTTTTAAGGCACATAGGAAAGCAAGACTAGGTGAGGTGAATCAGCTTTGTTGCCTCTTCCTCCTCCACTCTTTCCTCCATGCAAAAGCATGTATGAGCTGCCATTCCACCACTCATTAGCTTGCCCATGCGCCCTTGCCAATTCGTGAGCCTCATGACAGATTTGGGATTAGCTTTTTACATCTATGGGGGATTTGCCTATTTTGGGTAAGCCTGCTTTATGCTAGCTTTGGATGCCTCCTTATGCATTCAACCTATTGATGTATTCTATATATTCAGCAACCTATGTTATTACAGGGTTGGCTATTGTACACTGAGTTAATATAATTTTGTGTTACAGCTCCATTTTCAGTCTCCATTGTTGACAATTTTGCATGATCAATTCTAATTTGTTGTGAGTGAAATTAATCTATTGCTGGTCAGAATTTCTATAGCTAGGGGAAAAAATAAAGGAAGCCAAGTAAAATAAACTTGATATTATTCCATTCCACAGTTAATCCTTCCTGATGCAAAGAAAAATACACCAAGTTCATTTAAAATTGGCTTAAGGAACTATACAGGATCAAGAAAATAGAGGTGTGCTTAAAAGAAGTAACAGATAACTCAATAGAATTCAAGAAAGGGGAATCATAAGTTACATAACTGATTCAAATACATTTGACTTGGATTAAAACTAATCCATTATTTCTAGTCCACCTACCCTAGAAAATAGCAGGGGGTTGAATATGGAGTTAGCAATCCTAGATATCAGCAGCAAGGCCGTACTAATATTACACACTAAAATCGATAAGACTGTGGATAAATGTAAGGATTTTTATATGAAAATGACCACTACAAAACATTTTCCAAGATCCAATAGCTATGCAGATTCAGGAACACCCGGAAAAAGAGAAACACTTGAAGTATATGCAAGACAAGTTGTAGGTAGATGAGTAGAATGTCCAGAAGGTTGAGAGCATATTTAACGAGGAATCCATTGGAACTTGATTTGCACAGGCCTCCATGCACAAATATATTTTAGGCAAGTGGTTAATGCATACTCGACCCAAAGTGAAGGAAATCGAATCACGGCTCGCCAAGCATGAGTTGACTGCACGTATATTATAACTAGTAGACTATATATTCATAGCCACCGAAGCTTGTGCATGGGGATTTTTCATTGGACCACCAGCTGGACCCTCTTAGATTTGTGTCTTATTCACACATGGCATTTATATGTAATTACTTATTATTTTCTATTTTCCTAGTGCAAGCCACTAGAGGACAAAATTTTGTAATCAAAGAGTCAAGGAAGCCCAAGAGGTTAGGGTAGCTGAAAAGTCACATGTATTTTGTATAAAGAGAGGTATTCTAGAGTTTATAGGGGATTCTTTTCTAGCACACATATGCTGAAACTTTCTGTAAGGACAACCACTTCTTTTTATAATAAAGAGAACCAAAAATTTGCTGGAGGAAGGACTGCTAGAGTCTCAAGATGGATTATATGGACTGTTGAATGTGAGCTATTTCTGTTTTAGCTTGCTACATAATTGTTAGATCGTTCCAACCTGTTGAATTATTTCTACAGTTTATGAATGGTTTTATTTCCTTTTTTGAATCTTTTGCAATAGATGAGTAATGAATGTGTAAATTGAACAAAGCTATTTTTGTGTTATCTTTCTATTGTGTTTATGTATAAAGAATTTATCATCTACCTATAGTATTCTACATACAAACAGTACAACATATTACTCATATTAATATTAATCTTTTCTCCCTGAGGATAGTTAGATTTATTGTAGAATAGATTAGTTGTTATTTTCTTTCGTAGAGTGATTCTAGGGAAGGAGCAGTAAGACGGAGGGAAGACCTGCGCATCTCTAGTGAGGTTCTTACCCATTGATCACTTGCATTTAGTTTAGGCACTTGCTTATCATCCTTAAATATAAAATACATACACGATGAATAGGGCCACAACTGGTAAAACAAATTTAAAATTTTCTTTAATTAAATGGTAGTCGAGCCGCTAACCAAACATATTCATTAGAGGAAATTTCAACTAAAAATGGGCCTCCTAAAATGAACTAATAAAATAATAGTTAAAATAATAAAATAATATTTATTAATTTTGGAGGAAGAAAAGAAAAAAACTACTTTTTTGTTGTATTTTTTACATATTTCCCTGTGTTTTTACTCAAATTTCGATCGGGAGAGCTCGTTGGATGCGGAATTAAATTCCGCATCCAACGAGTACCCACTCGGAATACTTTTCACGGACCCCGCTACCCCAAAAACAAGAAATACCTGGAAAAATGGAATGATGTTCCCTTTTTTTAGGTATTTCTTGTTTTTGGGGTAGCAGGGTCCATCAAAAGTATGCCGAGTGGATACTTGTTGGATGTGAAATTTAATTCCGCATCCAACGAGCTCTCCCAATTGAAATTTGAGTAAAAACACGGGGAGATATGTCAAAAATACAAACAAAAAAAGTAGTTTTTTTATGATACCTATCCCCAAATTTATATTAAAAAAGTGTTTAAGACCTATACGGTATTTCAAATTTAAAGCAATTTCATTGGCTAACACATGATGACATGGAATTTGAATAAAAGTTAAAAGGCCCATTTTGAGTTGAAATTTCCTCTAATGCCACATACCAAACAATAAAATATATAATTGGGAACAGTTATTGGGGAGATTCCCTACTGTCAATACCTAGGATTTTTTCAGGAATTAACAGTTTTGGTGCTAGAAGGAGGGCCTATAGTGCATGGCTGGCGAATGAAATCCGTTTACCCAAAACGTTTCCACCGGTGGCACCTCTAAGACTAGGTACACTAAATATTTCATTCCCAAATAAAAATTAAACCCTGAAGTAGAAGTTCCAGAACACCTCTACCATGTTTCTTTCGAAGTAGTTAATTACTTAAGGAGACACACAAGGTCTTATGTGAAGAATCTTGGAGGATTGCAGATAATCCCTGAATTACTGAGAAAGAGAGCGCCTAAAAGGTTACACACTTACACGGAAGATTCAATTTTGGTGGGAAATTTGGAAGAGTTAGTGAATTTTTCCTTACAAGAGATTGTCCAACCACTCGATCTATTGGGACCAGAGTCCCTAATTTTTTAGTCTCCAATACAATCACCAGTCCAATATCCACCACCTACTCCTCAAAGAATCATGGCTGTAAATGTTCCCCCAAATGAAAATCAATAGGGGAATCCTAATCCGCCACCAGATTGGAGAGCCAAAACACGTGACTCAATCTAACTACTCCATTGCATTATTTTCCTCCAAATGATGATAAGTCATTTTCTAAGTTCGATCCAGTAAAAGGCATTTCGGTGGATGATCACTTACAGAGTTTTTTCTTGGCTCTAGAGGTTTTATTAGTAGATCACGAACATGTGGTATGCAGGTTGTTTCCACACACTTTCAAAACTAAAGCATCGCCTTGGTATTTTGTTTTATGAGAAAATTCTATAAAAAATCGGAATACCTTTGAAAGATTGTTTAAAGGCAAGTTTGGCAGCCAAAGAGCCATTGCCACGCTCATGAAAGAATTGTTTCCTCTGAGGATGGACAAGAACGAGAAAGTGCGGGATTTTAGTCAAAGGTTTTCCACCCATTTAAATCGTTTCATTGATGCCATCAGGCCTGTTGAAGAAAATTTAATGGAATATTATACTTCAGCACTTTCCCCCGACATAGCAATGTTTGTTAAAAGGTCAGTAACGCCTTCTTTGGTAGAGACTTATGAAGAAGCCAAAAAAGTAGAGGCTGAACTTGAAAGTATAAATAAACACACTGCAGAACCAGATGCAAGGACTTTCAATAGTAAGAAACCATTTTTATTAACAATACCTAAGGACGAACATTCAATAGAATTGGAAAGTGTAGTAAACATGGTACAGAAGTTATCCAATAATATTGTTGACCTAGAAAAAGATAAAGAGGGCAGTTCATCCAAGAGACAATTCAAGACTTATTATAAGAGGAAAGAAGAAGGTGGGAAATCCCAACCATTGGTATATCCTTCTATTGTTTTAAATTTTAGTGAAGTAGGAATGTACAATTTTTGTACATTTCATCAACAACCTCGTTCTGAGAAGAACTGCCCACAGTGGATTAATTCGATGACTCTAGTCATGAATCATATTTTAGACACTCAGATAACAAAACATGTAGTTGAAGAGGAAAAGGCGAGTAAACCAGAGGAAGCGCCTAAAGAAAATACCATGGTTTTGTGGGATTATATGTCCAAACTAAAATTGGACAAAGAGGAATCTACTGAGGAGATTCAACTTTCAGCTGTTAATGTCACAACCAGAAGTAAGGGGACAGTGATGGATGAAAGTATATTACTGCCTAAAATTAAGAGGATACAAGAAAGTATAAGGAAGAACAACAGTTATACCCAAATGCCACCTAAGACTGATTTGACCAACAGAAAAGACAAATTTACAGCAGTAAGTAAGCCTGTGAAGGTTGTGGAAAATAAAGTAGAAAGTAATAAGAAAAAACCCAGTAGAACAGGATATGGGTATGAAATAATAGAATATATTAAGAAGATTAAAGCAAATGTTTCTTTATTTGAGATGTGTAACTTACCACAGAAAGGAAAGAATCTCCTAGAAGCTTTTGATCCACAACCTAATAAAGCCCAAGATGATATTCAATCAGATAAAGAAATAAATGAAGCTAGCATTGGAGGGAAGTCAAAATCTCAAACTTTTCCATTTTTACTATCTTTTGAGATTTTCAACCATAATGTGCACAATGTTTTAGTAGATTCTGGATCATCCTCTAATGCCATGCGTCTTTCAGTTTGTAAAACATTAAATGGTAAACCTCCTCCTTCTTCTTGTAAAATCATTCAGCTGGATCGAACAACAGTCAAGGTAGTAGGAGATATGAAAAAGGTATTGATTCGGTTATCAGTAGATGAAAGGGCTTATCAGTTCATAGACATCATGGTTGTAGACATCCCAGAAGCCTATGGTTTGATACTAAGTAGGGACTAGTCTGCAAAACTTGATGGGTACTTTGCACATGATTGGTCGCACATGTGGTTTCCCTATAAGAACTGTCAAAATCCGATCAAAGTTATGAGGGAACGACACATGAAGCATAATGTGACACAACTGGAAGGAAAAAATGAACCTATGAATTTCTCGTATTCAGTCTTGGGTAACTATTTCATAGAGCTTGATTTGGAATATCATAAACCCACTCATAAAATAATTATTTGATTGATTTCCTACCCACTAGCTTAGATAGTTGGCATCCACTTGCACCTTAGAGTCAAAAATTTCCATCTATATCCCAAGAATGATTTATTTATGATTCTGGGTTGATCTTGACCACTTTATGGCCATCCAGAATTGGTAACTACACTTTACAGCAAATTTTGCTTTATTTTGCTTTATCTGCTTTATCCTACTTTTCTATGGATAAGGTAAAGCTAGTCAACTAGGAAACTGACAGCTTTTGTTGCCAACCCATCCTCCATTATTTTCTCTCCATATTCTAGGATTAGCAAGTATTTCCTCCACTCATCATCACTCACACATGTTATTTCTAATTCGTGAGGTGCTTGATAGATCAGGAAAGTGATTTAGACAATTATGGTGTTTATCATAATTAGTAAGCTTGCTTTATGAGCTAGCTTGAGTTGTCTTCTAGCAACTCTATTTTCCTTTATAAGGATGTATTACCTATGTAATAATATCAATTATCATTTATTGATCATTCATTAATGTGTGTTCATTAATTCTTCCTCTTCTCTTTGTATGCTAATTCTCTACAATTCTCTGTGAGGTTAATTATGTGCCTATATCCTTAGCCTGTTTATGAAATTCCTTATGCCATCAATGCTTTAGAATTTCTACATGGTATCAGAGCTGAGGATATAAAAGCTATACATGATATCAGATCTTTGAGAGTTCATAAATTAATCCTCCTTTTTTCATATTTACAGGTTTATTTTGCAGGCTCAACTTCGAATGGATTCAAGAGTATCAGTTCCTCTTCTTTCTCCATTCACAAGCTATTCAGAGTGGAAATTGAAGATGATTTCATATCTAAAGAGACAAGGTATCTATGAGATATATATTGGAGCTGGTGAAGAGTCTTATGAAGAGACAAGTGACTGGTTGAATGATTGTGATAGAGCAATTGGAGCTATTTGTCTAGCTATCTCTCCAAGCATGCACTACCTTATTGATTCTGTTGAATACCCAAAGGATCTCTGGACAACAATGGATAGAGTTTTGGGAAAGGACAATGAGGATCCTTCTAGCTATGTGGAGAGTGCCTCTAGATCCTCAATGATTTCTCTCTCTCAAGATGTCTCGGCCTCTACAGTCTCTGATGAATTTGATCATGAAGAAGAAGTTTCTCATACTGTTCTTGTTTCTACTACTCTCTTTGATTTGAATGCTTCCTCTTTCAATCAAGAAGCAAATATTGAAGAGCCATCTTTTTCTGTGTCTCTTGAAGTAGAAGATCTTGATTCATATTCTTATGATGTTGTTGATGAAAAACAAGTGAATAATTTAGCTTCTATTACTATTAATGATTCACTCACACATTCAGTGTTCTCTATGTCTTATATCATGGATTCTGAGATCCATATGCCAGACCTCTCACACTTTGTGCATGCCTCTCTTCTTGATGGTGTGCAACCAAGTGAATTCCAAGATGTTTGCTTAGCCAAATCAAGTCCTTCTAGTGTTTTTTTCCTTACCATACTTGATCCCATGTTCTTTTGCAGCTCCTCCTTTGTTCTTGGCACTCATTCTCAGAGCCTCCTTGAAGATTTTGAACATCACTATATTTCCTCCTTACATACTTCTACCACAAAGGATTCTTTACCAGTATATTCCCATGATTCTACTATTGTGATTATTTGTGATCTCTTGGATTCTTTGGAATCTATATCAACCCATGGAGCCCATGCATTTGCACTCTTTGATCCTATGCCTTCTCTATGTTCCTACAAGATCACTTGCACACATCCTCTCTGTGTAAATGAAGACGGAGACATTATACATTCGCTTGGACAATTATTTCACCTATCTGGAGCTCATTTCATCTCTACTAGTTCAAATTTCAAGTCATTTCATCATCTTGGAGCTGATTACAAGTCTTAAGATCCTTTACTATTTCCTTCACATCATTGGATCTCAGTTGTTCTACATGGTCCTAGTTTCCATCCTGCAACTGTCCTTGATCTAGGTTAGTAGATTTATCTTCTTTATAAGAAGAATATTCCTCCAGACATCAGCATTTAGTTTGGAGCAGTAGCAACACTAGTAGTTCAGCATTTTTTGGTATTTCTTTTCATGTCCTTTCTCGAGGGAGGATTTTCCCCTTGAGTTTTTTCCTCTTTCCTCATTTCTTTGGACAAGATAAATTGTAAAAAGGGTGACCATAGCTTTGTTGTTGTGCCCTATATGGATATATATTTCTGATTAGTTCAGAGATATCATCATAAATTTAGGCTTAAAGGGGGGTGTTGGAATATCATAAACCCACTCATAAAATAATTATTTGATTAATTTCCTACCCACTAGCTTAGATAGTTGGCATCCACTTGCACCTTAGAGTCAACACTTGCCATCTATATCCGAGGAATGATTTATTTCTGATTCTGGGTTGATATTGACTACTTTATGGCCATCCAGAATTGGTAACTGCGCTTTACAGTAGATTCTGCTTTATTCTTCTTTATCTGCTTTATCCTACTTTTTTGTGGATAAAGTAAAGCTAGTCAACTAGGAAACTGGCATCTTTTGTTGCCAACCCATCCTCCATTAGTTTCTCTCCATATTCTAGGATTAGCAAGTCTTTCTTTCACTCATCATCACTCACACATGCTATTGCTAATTCGTGAGATGCTTGATAGATTGGGAAAGTGCTTTAGACAACTATGGGGTTTATCATAATTAGTAAGCCTACTTTATGAGCTAGCTTGAGTTGTCTTATAGAAACTCTATTTTCCTTTATAAGGATGTATTAACTATGTAATAATATCAATTATCATTTATTGATCATTCATTAATGTGTGTTCATTAATTCTTCTTCTTCTCTCTTTATGTTAATTCTCTACAATTCTTTGTGAGGTTTAATGTGTGCCCAGATCCTTAGCATGTTTATAAAATTCCTTATTCCATAAAGGCTTTAGAATTTCTATAGCTTGAACCTGGAAACTATCAAGTGGAAGAAGCCAATAGTGAGTCAGATGAACAAACTGAGCTCCTTCATTTTTCATGGATTGATAAAATTGATTGTAATATAGTTAATTTAGTTTTTATTTTAGAAAGTAGCACTAGTCCTGTAGAGTTAGAAGACAAATTTTAGTTGTTGTATTTTTAAGGTTCCAAAACTCAAGAGGGATCAGGAGTGGGTTGCGTCTTGATTGATCCATAAAATACTAAACATTTTCTCTCTTTTATATTAGAGTTTGAATGTACTAATAACATAACAGAATATGAAGCTCTAATGTAGGGTTTGACAAAGGCCTTTGAATTCAAAGTAAGAAATCTAAAAGTTTTAGGGATTCTGAAATAATTGTCAAACAAGTTTGAAACACAATTCATTGTCTGTCACCACATTTAAAAGGATACCAAAATGATTTTTGGGAACTTATAACAAATTTTAATGCTTTTAATATCAATTCAATTCCTCGACTGCAAAATGCAGCAGCTGATTTGTTGGCTACCTCTATTGCAAGATTGGTTTCGACTAATAATAATGCTCAATTGAATTCATTTTCAGACCATTTGTGCCGTACAATGTCACCAATTTGAGGGTATTCGACGACAATCAACAAATCTTGGAGTTCTTAACAAATGATGAGACTTTCAAAGAATCAGTAATTGATGACGAAGAACATCAAGCCAATATTCAAAGTGGAAACTTCATACCTAAATGGGTAAGAACATTGGAAGGGATGTTTGACTTGAATAGCAAGTTCAGAAAGCCTGCAAATATCAAAACAAATAGTTCATCTATGCAGCATGAGCTGGTTAATATTGCGACAGAAATAGAAACCAAGTATGTCAACTTGGGAAAATGTTGTTCACCAAGCGTAAGAAGAAAATTTATTGCTTTATTTCAAAAATATATATATGTTTTTCTTTGACATATGAGGATTTGAAGACTTACGACACCCGCATCATCCAACATGTTATTCCTATTAGAGCGGGGGTGAAACCATTTCAGCAACCACTGAGAAAGATGCATCCCAAGCTGGAACCCCTGACCCAAAATGAAGTGAAAAAGTTACTTGATGCAAAAATCATTTTCAGAGTCAGGCACTCAGAGTGGGTGGAAAATCTATACTGGTATTAAAGAAATATGGTGAAATAAGACTATGCGTAGATTTCATAAATTTGAATCAAGCCTTAGATAAGGATAATTATTCGGTCCCACCAATGGAGCAAATATTACAGATGGTTTCAGGTTCTGAATTATTTTCCCACTTAGATGGGCTTTCAGGTTACAATCAAGTACTGGTGACTGACCAAGACAGGCTAAAAACCATGTTTAGAACAAATTGGGGGACCTTTGCTTACAAAAGAGTGCCCTTCGATCTCATCAATGTGGGAGCCACTTTCCAAATGGTAATGGATATAGCTTTCCGGGGTTTAATTGGTCACAGTGTGGTGATTTATCTGGATGACATGATTGTTTTCTCTAAGAAAAGAGAATACCATGTGTTTCATTTGAAACAATTTTTTGACCGCTGCCGAAAATATGGTATCTCTTTGAATCCTAAGAAAAGCGTATTCATAGTGTGGAAGGGAAAGTTGTTGGGACACATTATTTCTAAAAAGGGAATCTCCATAGACCCAAAGAGGATAGAAGCTATAGCACAGATTCCCTTACCCCACAATAAAAAAGGTATGAAATCTCTTATGGGGACTATAAATTTTGTTCGAAGGTTTGCTCCTGATTTCACACAAATAGTAAAACCTTTTCAACAAATGGTGAAGCAAAGTGTGTAGTTCAAGTGGAATGACATAGATAAGAGTGAATTTAAAAATATCAAGGAGACAATAGCTCATGCACCTTCTCTCAGAAGTCCTGATTTTGAAAAAGACATTATCCTATACACTTTTGCTTCTGATAACTCGCTTGCAGCAGTGCTGACACGGAAAGAAGAAAGGGGAGATGAGTACCCCATATCGTTAATGAGAATTGGGTTACAAGGTCCTGAATTGAATTACCCTACTATTGATAAATAGGCTTATGCTGTATTTAAATAAGTAAAACACTTCAGACCTTACATTCTTAAAAATAAAACCAAAGTGATTGTCCCTCACCCGGCTGTTTGAACCCTTTTCATAAAAAAAGAATTGGGAGAAAAAAGAGGAAATTGGGTTACATATTTACAAGAATATGATTTATAGTTTAATCTAGCTACCATTATTAAAGGATAGGGGATTTGCAAGCTAATCGACGAAAGTTAAAACAATGAAGACAATGATTGGGAAAATGAAGTTGAGTTACATATGATTGATATGTGTCATATATTTACAACTCCAGAGTCTTGGTACAGAGAATTGATGGAGTTATTTTTAGAAAGAAATATGATGGAGTATTTATTAGATGCCTGGAACATGGAGATACATCTAAAGTTGTCAAAGAACTGCATGATGGTCCTGCTGGAGGAAATTTTTCAGGAAACACTACTGCTCACAAGATTCTAAGAGCTGCATATTATTGGCCAACCTTGTTTAAGGATGCACATGCTTATGTAAGGAAGTGTGATACATTCCACATAAATGGTGGGAGACTTGCAAGAGCAGCTGGACCGTTACAATCGGTCATTATTTCGGAGCCATTTGAGGAATGGGGAATTGACATTATTGGAGAAATCAATCCAAATTCTTCATTGCAACACAAATACATCCTCACATCCACTGACTATTTTACAATATGGGTGGAAGAAATTCCGTTACGAAAATTGAACGAAGATGCAATCATAGACTCCTTACAAGAGAATATTATGACCAGGTTTGGGGTTCCAATTTCCCTAGTTTT
Source organism: Pseudotsuga menziesii (assembly GCA_001517045.1). NCBI lineage: Eukaryota > Viridiplantae > Streptophyta > Pinopsida > Pinales > Pinaceae > Pseudotsuga > Pseudotsuga menziesii. Next base: position 22,840 of record LPNX011196488.1, read on the forward strand.
TTATAATGTTGTCTTACTGTTCATCGATTAAGCTTAATAAATTTGCTAATGTGAAAGGAATGAAAATGCATTATTCTGCTAATTATTATCCACAAGGTAAAAAAATAGATAAATAAACTAATAAAAACCTTATCAGAATTTTAAAGAAAACTGTCATAGAAAGTCAGAGAAGTTGGCATGTAGCTCTTCCAAATTCACTATGGTTTGATAGGGTTTGTTGAGGCCTAGAAATTCACAGGAAACAATAGTAAGGGATTCTCCCCAGTCAACGTTCCCAACTAGCTCGCAACTGTTTGGTATGCGGAATCTGTCCGGTTTGCGGTCTGGCTACCGTGGGTCACGTAACAAAAAAAAGGGTTTTACCGATTGCGGCCCAGTCCACCGTGTATATTTTTGTATTTTTTATTTTAAGTATGATATGCAAGTGCCTATCTAAGATGCATATTGATAAATAATACGAGGAGTGGCCACAAAGTGATGCGCGGGTTCTTACCTCTCGCCTTATACTCTCTCGCATCTAAATCACACACAACTGAGAAAAATATTAACTAAGATGTCCCTAGGGAGAAATATTATCAATTAACGAGTAATGTATTACTGCTCATATGTTAAGATAAATCACATATAGTTGTTCTTAAAATCAAAACACATAAACATGAATAAAGATATGCACAACAAGATAGCTCGTCGTCTGTCAGAACATTCATTACTCATAGTGGAACTTATCACAAAATAAACCAGAGAACATTCAAACAAGAACATAGGTTCAGAAATTTAGAATGATCTCACAGTTAATGAAACACAACTGAAAACGAAATAGTTCCCCTTCAACATTGTTCATTTCATCACATTTGAACATTCCACACAAAACTTTCTCCAACAGGCAAAATTGTAATTTATTATTACAAAACGAAATGGTTCCTCTTACAACAAGTAGTTCACAAGTCTCACTGGGAAAAATCCCTTAATGCCTCTCTCTGTTCTATATTTATACAAGAACCAGCTCAAAACCCTTCGGTTGCCCAAAAACCATTTCAATCTCTAGTCTTGTCATTTTGCAAATGCTCATAATTCCATGTTACGTTCAAATAAAGACCTTTATAAAATGGGCATAGCTAGGTAACTGAAGAAATGCCCAAGCCTAGGACTTTTCTCTCTAATGATTACGCCCTACCATTCCTCGGTCCCTCTTCAGACCCTTATAATTTTATTCCTCGAGTAACGACTCTACCGCCTTATGCTTTAACATGCTTTGTCCTCCAACTACATCTTCTTCGTCGCAATATTCTTCAAAGGGATCTGAGAAAAACTGCCATGTTTGTCTGCGATCAAACGAGAATTTATCATTTGTTCCGACTATCTTTAATAAACATAAACCATAATATCAATAAAAATGAGTACTAAAGAATAGAAAACCGGAGTTGGGTTCTTATGTACAAATTTCAACCTAAAAACAAGGCACACCGGTCTCTTACGAAAACAGTTATGATCTCATAACAATCGGTGGGAAAATGATTAAGAAATGGGCACATAAAAATCCCCATCGGCGGATCGAAACACTTGACATCGGTTCATTAGCGGGCTACACAGCCGCAATGGCGGGTAACCTACAATATAGGGGTTCTGGCACACAAACCAAAATTGGTGCGATAAAACATTGGGGGTCGGATCTTCTACAGGCATCGAATAGTTAGTGAGCTACACAGCTGCAACGGCAGAAGTTAAAAGGTCAAGAAAATCCACAGACTAGTCAACATCGGAGAAACAAAGAATAGGACATCGACGAAAGGACAAACAATCCGACGGGTAGTTAGTCTATTCTGGGGTCGCAACGTCAGAACTCAATCATCCTGCGGCCTCCGATAAAAGTCATAACTTTTTCCAAAAAAAATCACAAAGCGAGGTCTATTTTCCAACAATAAAACACGAGCTCAGTGAAATACTTTAATTATCAGGGCAATGTCAAACTGACCTCTGAAAATCCCATTTTAAACCTCAACGATAAAACATCATAAAACCTGCTAAGCCTTACAATCCAAAGCATGCACAGACCCAAACGAAATCCCGAATAGCAAGAAAAATTGGCCTCAAACAATCCAAACATGTAGCAGAGTGTGGCAAACAAAATCAACAAGGAGGGTCCAAAATTTTCAGAAATTTGGGAAAAGTTGCAGCTGCAACAGGGTCACACCCAATAATTCCTTAGGCATGTCACCTTATACTTTGGTTTATAGAAAATAAGTTATCTTTCCCTCAAACATTTTATTGTCATATTCCCAGTTAGCCCAAGCATATCGAGGGTTTAGTAGTAAGGTGTTACATGTAATGTCTCAAATTTTAAATTGGGTCACAATGGCCAAATCACATTTTCCATATTCATGAAAGTTGTCAAAGGGATGCTAAAAGTCAAATAATTGCCAAGGTGGAAAATCACTAGTTTCCTAGCTTGGGGGTGGAAGCTTTGAGATTTGGAATAAGGGGGATAATAAATGATGTTTAGACATTAGAAGGGGATAAATATTTAATAATGTATCTTATTAAATAAATACAAGAGAAAATGGAAGTGGCAATGGAGCATGAATACACATGGAGACTATGGGGCCCACACTAGCTAGAATTACTATGTTAAATGGTATATTCCTCTTGTAATTTCGAATTTATGGGAAGCCTATTGTTTTGGGATGGATTATAAGGTTAATATAGTTTTCCATATACTTCATAGGTCTAATTTGGTATGAATTTCAACTTACATGGGAGAGGAAGAGCCAAATGGGAGTTTTATAGACACTTAGCTAGATTCCCCTTACATTTATGACATCTATGACAGCAATGATGGATATTCTATGATATTTATGACACAAGTCATATCTGAAGGATGACATGCTAACATAATGACATGTCAGGACTGAATAGAGCATCTTAGAGGTCTAATTTGGGAGTTGGAGAAGGCTAAGAGGCTCCTACTCAAATTTGGGAGAAGAGGGAAGGTGAAGAGAGAGGCCACATGGCATAGCATGAGCAGCCACAACAATTCGACTTGGATTTGGTTTATGGATGGATTTTTAACCTTATAATACCAATAATGTTTATAAAATACAGGGACCATCCTTGAGAAGAAGCTTTTTCTCATTTGTGAATTGTGAGAGCTAGTGGATGACTAGTTTTCTTGCTTAAGCCAATTTCGAGGGTGAAAGATTCCCATCCTAGT
>LPNX011196488.1:26090-70750 GCA_001517045.1 Pseudotsuga menziesii
CGTTTTTTATGGAGATTTAATGGATTCTTATTTTTATTTTTAAGCTAAAGGAAATCATGTGGATTCTTCTATTGCAGCACTCTCTCTCAACTTTTTCCAGTTTTCACACCATATTCATGCCAATGGAGGGATTGCGCTTTGGGTGAGCTATTGATCTTTTTGGGGAATATTATAATGAGAAATATATTATTTTATGGTTTATACTCTATTTATTTCATTTTTATAATACTCTCAGGTCGAAATACCCAAAATAATTCATGTAAAAATATTGAAAAATGAAGAAATAGTGTCATTTCCCCACTATCTTGTTGTGAACCATTGTAATGCTGATGATTTTGAATTGGGAGAGACTTTAATTGTCCATTAATGATTGTAATCAGTTAAATATTATTTTTTATTAATTCTTATAAATTTTCAAGTCGAAATTCCCAAGATTTGTATGTCAAAATGACTTTTAATGAGCAAACAATGACCATTTCCACTCCATTTTGATATATGCCATGGAAACGCTTATTATTTCGAATGGAGGAATTTATCTCTAATAAATGTATGATGTATGGACTGTAATTAATATTTATTTCAATTCTCATGTTCAGTAATTAAGCATTGGAATCCATTTTACTCATTTTTATTGCATGGGGAGAAGATTTGGTGCATTTTCCCCAAGGATCGAAATTGTGACTTGGGAGTTGTTTTGGAAAGAGTCATAACAGCCTGTATAAACTAAAACATGATGAATATGAGACTTTAAAAAGTTACCTTACACATACCCATCCTATTTTCATAAATTCAAGTGACTTTGCAATCATCTGTGAATCCATTTCCGACAATTACCCAGGGGGAATTGGAGCCCCAATTTGCTAGTAAAGACTCTTACTTTGAACATAACATTAAAAAAGTTTGTAGAAGTAATTGGAAGTTCAAAAAACATAAATTATAATTATATTTAATTTATATTATCATTAATTTACCTTCAGATAAAATTTGGAAGCATTTGGGTCTATTTGGAGGTCTAGACATCAAAACTAGTTAAGGTCAAAATTGGGGAAAAAGTGAAAAAATTGGTCATTTAAAAAAATTTCAAAAAGGGACATTACAATGGTATCAGATCATGATCTTGGAACATGATGTGTTCTGATATTTATAAGTAAAATAATTCAAGTACCATGATTATATATTGAAACCAAAAGTGCTTTTGTTGAAGAGGAAAAAAAAGTAGGAGAAGAAGGCAATTTTTTGGGGAAACTATGACTAGGCATGAAAAGAGAACCTCATATGATGGTAAGGAGATAATAAAAATTATGGAACCTATCATTGAATACATTACCAATAATATTATGAAAGGATTCAAATTTTTGGCTATCCAAAGTTGGGAAAAATATATTGATTTTAAAAAAACTAAGGGTAAAAATGCATCAGTTTGCTTGAAGGAGCAAAAGGAGGAGACCCATGAACCACCTAGTTCTGAAATAGGTGGAGTAGAAGATGTAGTACATGAATATGATCAAAATTCACTCCCAAGTGACTTTGAAAAATATGAAGAGACATCACATGAGTATGAAGAATTTTTTATTGAAAATACTGAAGATAATTTTGAGGCACATGCTACCTTGGAAATGAAACAAAGAGCATCTACTGATGGATGCTTGAACTATGAAATAGTACCTACTGATGGGTGCTCAAAAATATATGTTGGTGACATAGATATAATATTTCAAAATGTTTCTACAAGCCAAAATTCCATTAAACATGAAAATGAATACCTTGTAGCAGTTGAAGAAGAAACAAGATCAACTTCCCCATCACCACTTGAGCTTCATAAAGTTGGTCCAAGCAAGAAGGAAGAAGATGAGGAGGTTCATTTGAAAGAGCCTGATTTTCTTGAAGGGTCCTTAAATATGAATTAAAATAAGATCCAAGAGGCCCTTATAATACTTTATGACACTCAAGCATTGGTATCAGATTCTTGTTGGAGAGCTACTTCCTTGGAGGAGCCATCATTCCTTGAAGACATAGAGAAGATTCAAAGAGCAATGTGCAACATAAAAGGTAATTTAATGTCTTTTATTTTTTATAGAAAAAATTTCATTGAGCTTATTGAATGGTTACATGAATCCTACTTGAAGAATAATGAAGTTATTGATAAGCTCACAATTCAAAACAAGCAACTTCTTGAAAAGTTGCAAGACACATGTTTTTCCTCCGATGTTTCAGATTTTCATAAGGTAGATTGCTTGGAGGATTCTAATGACATGATGGATCATGAGAAACATGAAAAATTGTAGGTTCTTGATGTGCTAAAGGATTATAGTGATGAGATCCAATCACTAGTAATGGTGGAAGAGGAACTTGAGTTACCTCTTGAAAATGGTTACACAATTTTTGAAAAAGTGCATAATTCCACCACCTTGGAACCAACCCATGCGGAATTTTTTGCATTTTCTAGGGAGGTGAATAATCCTACCCCTATGGATACATTTTTCACTCACTGATCATTTGGGTGAGTTGGTTATTTCTCCTACATTCTACACTTCTAAATTTTTCGGCATTCATCCTAATGAAGTATGGGTGAAAGGTTTCTTTTTGATGGTGCCACATGAAGAGCATGGAAATTATATTTCTCCTTCCGATGATGGAATTATTATAGAACCATATTATTTAAATTTTCAGTAGCATCCTTGTTTACATTATGATTATACATATACATGGGTGCACCTATGATGTTCATTTGAGTCACTTGAAGACACGTGGTTTTTCTTGCTCAACACTTGGTTCATTTGATGTTGGAGGAACTTCATCCAAAACTTGGGTGAAGAGATATATGATTGAGGAACATTATTATTGGTAGAAACATCCTCCGTTATTTCATGATGATATACATATTCATGGGTGTATTTATGAGACTTATTTGAGCCATTTGAAGTATTCATGTTTTATTTGCTCCTTATTTGGTTCATATTTTGGTGGAGGTTCTTCATTCACTTCTTGGATGAAAGAAAGAATTCTTGATTATTATTTTGATGCATATTAAATTATTTGGGAGAAGAATTATAGGACATGGGATCCTCACCTATGTCATTGTAGCATATTTGATTGGTCACTTCAAGCATGTATGCACTTGGCAAATGGTAGTATACTCATTGGGAGGTATAAGCACTTTCATGATTTATTGGTGAGGCACCTCCTTGATGTACATTATTATTATGTTGTTATATACTTTGATGATATATATTATGCACTCATTATGTTTGTAAGAATGCATACAATAAAATGGGATCCGGGAATTCTCTTTCCAAATGGTATGGGTTGGAGAGCACTCTTAATTGTTGGAGTGCAATGCAAGCAATGGGACACTGGGATAGTTTTTAGTCCCGTTGATTTCAAATTCTTTGGGAAACAAGAAGTATGGGAGATGGATTACCCACTTAATAAGTTTATTTTAATTAGAGTAGTGCAGCATCAAGAATGGTGATTCCTCTCTGAAATATTCATGAAATATAAAAGACTCGAGGTGGGCAACTCAGTGGCAACTTCAAAGAATCATACAGAAAGTAGGTTCTTCAACAACCATGTTTGAAATTGCTTCAGGACAAGCAATATTGGGAAGGGAGTATTTTTAATGTCCCAAATTTTACATTGGGTCACAATGGCCAAATCACATTTTCCATATTCATGAAAGTTGTCAAAGGGATGCTAAAAGTCAAATAATTGCCAAGGTAGAAAATCACTAGTTTCCTAGCTTGGGGGTGGAAGCTTTGAGATTTGGAATAAGGGGGATAATAAATGATGTTTGGAGATTAGAAGGGGATAAATATTTAATAATGTAGTTTATTAAATAAATACAAGAGAAAATGGAAGTGACAATGGATCATGAAGACACATGAGGACTATGGGGCCTACACTAGCTAGAATTCCTATGTTAAATGGTATCTTCATCTTGTAATTTTGAATTTATGGGAATCCTAATGTTTTGGGATGTATTATAAGGTTAATATACTTTAAAATATACTTAATAGGTCTAATTTGGGATTAATTTTAACTTACATGGGAGAGGAAGATCCAAATGGGAGTTTTATGAACACTTGGCTAGATCCCCCTTACATTTATGACATCTATGACAGCAATGATGGAGATTCTATGACAGTTATAACACAAGTCAAATATGAAGAATGAAATACTGACATGATGACATGTTAGGACTGAATAGAGAATCTTAGAGGTCGAATTTGGGAGTTGGATAAGGCTAAGAGGCTCCTACTCAAATTTGGGAGAAGAGGGAAGGTGAAGAGAGAGGCCACATGGCATAGCATGAGCAGCCACACCAATTCGACTTGTATTTGGTTTATGGATGGATTTGGAACCTTAGAATACCAATAATTTTTATAAAATACAGGGATCATCCATGAGAATAATCTCTTTCTCATTTGTGAAATTGTCATTTGTGAATTGTGAGAGCTAGTGGATGACTACTTTTCTTGCTTAAGCCAATTTCGAGGGTGAAAGATTCCCATCCTATTTGGTGTTTGAAAAGGCCACTAAGGTATTTCATGGATATTTAATGGAGTCTTATTTACATGTGTAATCTACAGGAAATCATGTGGATTCTTCTATTGCAGCACTCTCTCTCAACTATTTCTAGTTTTCACACCATATTCATGCAAATGGAAGGATTGCGCTTTGGGTGAGCTATTGATATTTTTGGGGAAGATTATATCGCTAATTATATTATTTTATTATTTATATTCTATTTATTTCATGTTCATAATACTCTCACATCGAAATACCCAAAAGAATTGATGTAAAAATGTTGAACAATGAAGAAATAGTGTCATTTCCCCACTATCCTGTTGTGAACCATTGTAATGCTGATGATTTAGAATTGGGAGAGCCTTTAATTGTCCATTTATGATTTTAATCAGTTAAATATTCTTTTTAATTAATTCCCAATATTTGTATGTCAAAATGACTTTTAATGAGCAAACAATGACCATTTCCACTCCATTTTGATATATGCCATTGAAATGCTTATTATTTCGAATGGAGGAATTTATCTCTGATAAATGTATGATGTATGGAATGTAATTAATATTTATTTCAATTATAATTTTCAGTACTTAAGCATTGGAAGCCATTTTACTCATTTTTATTGCATGGGGAGAAGATTTGGTGCATTTTCCCCAAGGATCGAAATTGTGACTTGGGAGTTGTTTTGGAAAGAGTCATAACAGCCTGTATAAACTAAAAAATGATGAATATGAGACTTTAAAAAGTTCCCTTACACATACCCAGCCTCGTTTCATAAATTCAAGTGACTTTGCAATCATCTGTGAAGCCATTTCCGACAATTACCCAGGGGGAATTGGAGCCCCAATTTGCTAGTAAAGACTCTTACTTTGAACATAACATTAAAAAAGTTTGTAGAAGTAATTGGAAGGTCAAAAAACATAAATTATAATTATATTTAAGTTATATTATCATTAATTTACCTTCAGATAAAATTTGGAAGCATTTGGGTCTATTTGGAGGTCTAGACATCAAAACTAGTTAAGGTCAAAATTGGGGAAAAAGTGAAAAAATTGGTCATTTAAAAAAAATTCAAAAAGGGACATTACATTACAAGATAGAATTAATACCTTGTTGAAGCCTGAGGACTCTAGGATCAAGTCTAACGAGAGGCTCAAGAATCAATACGAAATTGTTAAGAGGTGTTTTGACAAACATAAGTATGGGAAGGGAATCTTTGAAGTAGGAGATCTGGTTCTCAAGTGGGATCATCCGCATGATGAAAAGGGGAAGCATACTAAGTTTCAACACCTTTGGGTTAGCCCATTTCAGATTGCCAAAAATTTAGTCCCCACAATGTATAATTTACAGGATTTACAGGGGTGGGAAGAGAATCTTCTTGTCAATGGTCTGGTTCTCAAACCTTATTTCACTTAGTGTTGTAGGAACCTTTTTGTACATAAATAAACTTTACAGTTGTTTTGATTCCTTTTAGTTATGCATGTTTTCTTTCTACTTATTTACTTTCCTTTACATTTGATTTATTTTAGTTTTTCTTTTATTTAAGTTTGATTTCAGAATAATACAGCTCAGCTTTTGGTACTTGGGGAACATTGGAATTTGGACAAACCGACAATATTTCTAATCCAATAATAGCTCATTGGAATTTATCTATGTCAGTTTTTTATCAGAAAAAGATTCCTTAATTTGATATACTATTGAAGGGAAGTTATTTTAAGAACACATTGAAGTCCTATTTTAAACCACATTAAATAACTGACATAGGAGAGGTCTAGAATACAATTTTGGGGCTCCATCCACTTCACATTAACATCTATCCTAGGAATCTTGTTGCAACGAAAAGGAAGCAGAACGAATAGGTGTTTGGTATTCAAAATGATCACATGCCACAAATGAAAGCCAAAGGGCTTAATATAAAGAGTCATACTCCAAGAAAGAAAATATATCAAATAGTTATACTAAAAACATAATCAATAAATGATTGGATTTCCCAAAGGTAATTCTCTGTCCATGAGTTGAAACAAATTATCACTCACACAAAAGGACACCATGGATGGAAGAACCTAAGTCTCAAATACAAAATAAGTAATCCGAGAAGACTCAAAATACAAAAGTATTAAGAATAAAAAGAATGCAAAAGGCATGGAAATGAGGAATAAATGAATACATCTTTTTGAACTCTGTCACAATCCTGCCGTCTCTCAGCCAAAAGAAACCAAATGCAGAAGTAAATAAATCTCACATTTTGGTCTCTAAAGATTTATTGGGACTTTGAAAACCTGGTTACCATAACCAAGGGACTAATATCAATGAGATGTTCTAAATATTACATTCATGGAAAAGATCTGGATTTTTAAAAAAAATTGAAAGAGAATGGGATAAGCAGTTTTGCATTTTAAAAGATAGTTTTTATAGAGATTTGTGTTCACTAGCTAGTCACCAATTGTTGTTGCTGCAACCACTGTCCCAAAAAAAAAAAAAAATTAGGGCCCCCCTTTTATTTTTAGCTTCTAATACTTCCTAGACTACCTTTTCTCTCTAAGGACCATTTTCCATAACTTAGTATTTTTCCACAAATCGAAAGAAACCTTGTGATTAAGAGTTGAAATTCAGTTCTTCACCCACTGCATTGGATGAACTCGTTGAGTTAACATGACGTAGTGGAAGAACTATCCTTTCCTCACTGATTCTTTGTCTCCTTTTTATCTTTTTTTTAGAAAACTTACACAAGTTTGTCGATTCATCGGTGATATTCAGGTTCCGGAGCCGATGTTATCGGTGAGGAGTTCTGAGTTTCATTCCGGTGTATTGTTGGTATCCTTCTCTGATGCATCAGGTCATATCGTCAAAGCTTTCTGATGGCATCGAAAGGAGATTCATTTTCTTGTCTTCCAGCCCATGTCAAAAACTTTCCATAAGTTTTCCAATGGGCCACTTCGGGAGTTTTTTTTGACTGCATCGGCAAGACTCGTGTGTTCAAGCCGAAGTTGTCAAATGCACCCATATTTCACATTCGACGATCTTCCTAAAGGTTCAACCCATACCGTTGCAGGTGAATAATTTTTTTGCCATCGATGGAGTTTTAAATTCTTGCCGATGGTTGATCGTCAGTAAGAAGTCTAAGGTTTTTTTATGAGTGTCGGATCCGCTCCAAGCTTCCACCTAACACCTTCGCTTACGCTTATAGTTTTTTGTCGATTTGATTTCTTGTCGATTAATTTTGTAACTTTGGCGCCAACAACATTTTCGCTCGTGGGTCTATTAATTACTTGTATGATGCTTTTATTACGGATCATAAAATTTCCTATTTAAGATGCCAAGGGTTTGTGTCACGGATATTTTTTATTTCCATTTGGATCACTAGTCTTCATCACCATTTGGAGATGTCAACTATCATGTGGATCTCTCCAGCTGCGTAAGATTCTCACTCACAAACAGTCGATTTTTTTTTCCAGGTAGGATTTGAATCCTTTCCTAGTCACTGTTTTTACGGGTTTTGTGGGGTGAGCATGGTTTGGTCTTATGGGATTAGGTTTTCCCATCCTTATTAGTATATGTATGCTACTACCATAGAAGGATTTTCCATTTGATTTTAGGTTTTGAGGCCTTTGAAAGTGTCTCGTTATCTCCTGCGCATCGTGTAACACCCCGGTTTTGACCCCATTTGCATTAAATGTATATGATGTATATATTGTAATTAATCATGGTGTGGAGCTAAAGGAAAAAGCGCCACCATTGATTTAACGTTATATGTTTCGGTGATTAAAATCGTTGCCAATGGTATTTCATGCTAGCCGACACATTATAATTTTGGCATCATGTAAATATGCAATTTAATTAAAAACCCCAACAAGCTATGTCAATGCAACAAATAATGATATGGGGGCATGATTTCCTAAGGATAAGGAGAGAGAAATATTTAACCTTTGGGGCCAATGGGGAAAATCCAAATGTCAATGGGAGAACCCATCAAACTATTAACTACCTTTCTTGTCTCATTCACGCAATCATTTAATTCTGCAAGAATTAGTTGAACTAGTTAAGGCATGGGGATGGGAAGAGTATGGGCAAGAAATTCGAATTTGGGGTAACCTATTTTTGGGGAAACTTGTTTTTGACTTTTGGAGCAAGAAAACACCCAAAATGCATGCCCATTTGGCCATACACCCACATTCTTCATTTTCCTCATGCATTGAAGCTTGGGAATTGTTTTTACCTTCACGATTTTTCCGGTTGTGTGTTGTTTTCCTCATCATCAATCATCCAAGTTGGGGATCTCTCAAGCGGCTGGGATTTTCCCTGTGTGAGAATTTCACATTTTTGGATTTGTTGTGTTTGTTTGACCTCATGTGGGAAGTCATTTCTCTATTTCCCTCAGGCTGAGAATTTTTTTTGTAATGGTTTGTGGTTGGGTTTCCTTACCCACATTTTTTGTTGCATTTCTTCATCGTTTCCCAAGCTAAAAAAATTGATTTTGGATCCTAGGGTTGTTTTACCCACTTACCACCTCTGATTTTAGCTTCCAGGATGTTTTTTTCCATGCTCAGCACTGTAATTGTTGTGTCTTGATTTTGTTTCTTTCCATGCTAGGGCCAAAACGTCCCTGGGATACGATTTGTTGTTAGTGGGTTTTTTTCACCCACCTTAGTAATTATTTTCTTTCCCAAACTGTTTTCCTCAACCCAAAATTTGTATATAATGTTGTGTATGCAATTCTGTTGTGGTCTATATTGAATTGGGAGTGGAAATGGGGCTTTACCAACTTGATAAACCTACTGTGTGAAGGAACCTCACTAAGATATCTTGAGGGCTTAATTATTCCTTACTGCACATCCTGAATAGCACTGGAAGGGAATGCATAGCCTGATGGACTGTACAACAGAGAAGGGGATGATTCCTTGTGTTGGGTGTGTACATGTTGGGAAAGCCAAGTCAGATCTTGTTTAGGTTTCCATAGCTCTATGGTTGAGCTCACTAGGTTAGCAAACAAGCCTTTTCATCCCTTTGGCAGCCTGATAAACCCAAACATAGCTTTGGCTTGGATGAGTTTTGACATATCTTTGGCTATGTGTCAGACTGCTAGTGTTCCTTATTCCTTGTGGAAACCATGCCTAGCTCGGGGGTGGCAGTCCCGCTGAGAGATTGATGAGCACACTGGCCTATGGTTGCGTGGAACGTTGCAGTGACATAGCTAGTTGCGGATGAGCTTCTTCATAAGATAAGTATTCTTGTGTTTAAATCTCTGCAATTACAATTGATAATGAATTACAATGAACATTTGAATGAATGGAATGGATTTGCTTCCGCTGTGTGTTAAACATTTATGCATCTGTACATGTTATCAATTCAATGAATTTCATTTTATGTTCATGGGGATAGTTGCATGGGTTGATAGTATTACGATAGCATCCTCTTTGTTGGTCGGAGGGTTGGGGATGTTACACATTGAGCCCCTAGTTGATCTTCTCTTTTGTTAGCATGACCATAGGTTTTCCCCTTACCTACTCCTTGCCACTCATCCTCGTGCTCTCACAATGGGGGTTGTTATGTCAGTTTGGTTCAGTAGCAAGGACTTGGCCAGACAAGTGTTTCACCGTCTGCACCACCCCCTGTTCTTCTCATCAAAGCATGAGTAGAGGGGGTATCATCATTGGCCGAGGTAGATTTGGGAATATTCTTTTCTCGAAGCTCGTTTTAGATCCGCCTGTTTCTTGAAGTTTTTAAGCCACAAAGGGGTATTCCTTTCATTTCCATAGGGAAAATACTTGGTGTTCTAAGTTGGAAAGGTTACCCAGTTGCAAGATGGGTAGGGAACCATTAGCATAAGCCAAGAGTAATTTTCATCTTTTAAAACTTAGCGCATGAGAGGTTCGCTACTCGGCTTTATTCAGCAGTAGTCGTGTTTCAACTTGGGGTTTTAGGGTAGTTGGAAGTTGTTTCCCTTGCATCACAAATCTTGGTGAGATGTTTCAAAATGAGTTGGTAAATACTTCTAATTAAATACAACCTCATGTTTTTTTCTTTTTCGTTCGACCTCAGATATAGTTGTTATTTTCAGTATTTATTTATCATGCATGCATATTAGGAGATTGAAATAGATCAAAGACATGTTTGGCATGTTTTACAGCCTCAACTGTTATATAACTCCATGCCTAAGAAAGGGAAGAAGAAGGCTCAGGCCGCTAAAGGTGATCCAGAAGTAGAAATTATATCTAGGATGAAAATCATCTATGAAGACACGAAAGCTATTACGAGTGCTGAGCCAGAATTCAAATGGGGCCAAATTTATAATTTGATTAAGGACAAGAAGGTCCTAGATGTAGGTTTGGAGGACCTACCGCTGTGTGCAAACACCTAAATATTCGGCATTACAAAACTAGCAACACGTCCTAAGTTGTTTCCATGTATCAAAGTGATTGGATGGATTCTATCTCAGACGGATTAAGCTACCTGGTCATGAAATGCAAGGAAGAAGGTTTTTGCCTCTTTCAGTGTCGCATACATTTCCAAAGCCTACAACTTACAAGATCCTCATATATTCATGACAAATAAATGGATAACAGAGTTGAATATGGATCTATATGACTATGTTAAAAGGATGATGTTAATCGAGAAGCAATTTCATCTTAAAGCTTCAGGAGAATATGAGACTGCTAATCTACGTACCCCTTACCGTTTCATAGCATTGATGTTAAATCGGATTTTTGGTTGAGAAAAAGAGAGGATATATAAGATAAGCTGAATTCCCATAATATATCATGTAGCCATGCAACATACAATATTAAACTGGGTAGACATCATGGCGAGTAACCTGACATCTTGCATAGATGCATCCCTTGGGGATCTAACCCAGAAGAAGTCTGAGTTCTACATGGGATATTTTTTTATTGATTGCATTCTATGTACTCATCCTTTCCCAATGTTGAACCATGATTGGGATCCAACCAACACTCATGTGTATTCCACATACCTACTTTTGTGGGTGCACAAGTATCACAGTTTCTACTAGGCTATATGTGAAGATTTTTTGATACCGTTATACAAACTAATTTTTCTAGAAGAATGTAACTACATGTCTGAAGAGGCATTGAATATTGCAGGTGAATATGGGGATTTTTCCTTCTCAAAAGAAGTTATGTACTTAAGGATGTATAGAGGATCCAAATCTCCTTCCTTACTTCCCAAGTATGCCACCGATTATGTTATTCACAAAGAAGTAGTGAGGAAGTTGTACATAGATGGCATCAGGAAGTTTCTCTTTGATAGTAAGAAGGTATTTTTTCCACCACTACTATTTTTCATTAGTTATTATAAGTTTAACAAGGTAAAAATTGCTCCTGAATTTGTTAAAGAACTAGAAATATTCCATTTCAAAGAAAAGAGTTTTCACTAAAATGATGTGTGGGATAAGGTGTCAAAATACTGTGCATCAGTGGGGGTGCATTTTGAATATGCCCATCAAACTGATAAGAAAGAAGAACCATATAGAAATGCATGTAACTTGACAACCTTCAACAAAATATTCAAGAAAAATATTACAACCACTGGAGGAAAAGGCAGTAGCAGTCGTACCTCCGATAAGAAAACAAAAGAGAAAGAAGCTGCCAGGAAGAAAGAGGACGAAGCCTGCAGGTTAGTAAAGGAAGCAGAGAAATTGATAGTTGAGGAAGCACAAAGAGAAAAATATGAGGAAGCACTAAGGTAGAAGGAGGAATAAAAGGAGAGGATGCAAAATGAGGCTAACCAAGCAAGGAGAGAGGCAGAAAAGCCTGTTGAAAAGGCTGTTGAAGAGCTTAAAAGGAAGGAGGAGGAAGATCGACACCGGGAAAATATGGAGCAAGACAAAGCTCTTGATAATCCAATAGATTCTTTCATCCCATCAAGAAGTAGGACAATAGAAATCTAAGTCTCTTCGATGGAGCTGGAATTGGTACATTTTATGTCGTGGCCAATTTAGATACAATTTTATTTGATAACAACAAGAATTGAATTGTAATGAGAACAGATAAAAGGTTGAAAACAGGTGGTAAGCCTATAGAAATCATGGTAACAGAAAAAATGTGCATGGGATGAACAAAGACCCTAAACTCGTTGCAATGGTAGGTGTAGCAGCAGCATTAGTGAATGTAGATAATGTTGGAAAAATGGTCGAGGATGCGGAACAATTTAAGGAGAAAATGTCCCAGATGAAGGAAACTTTAAGAAAAGAAAGAGGAGAAGGAGAAAGTTTAAAAAGGAAATATGAGGATACTTTTTCAAATATTGAGAAGCTTAGAGAAGCATACCAGGTGTTGGAATTAGAAAAGGATGCATTAACCTTGTCAATAGCAATCACGAAAGGTGAAAAGAAGGATCTTGGAAGGAAAGTTTCAGAGTTGGAGGAG
The DNA here is from genome assembly GCA_001517045.1 of Pseudotsuga menziesii. Classification (NCBI taxonomy): domain Eukaryota; kingdom Viridiplantae; phylum Streptophyta; class Pinopsida; order Pinales; family Pinaceae; genus Pseudotsuga; species Pseudotsuga menziesii. Next base: position 38,999 of record LPNX011196488.1, read on the forward strand.
AAGAGACCCGAAGCAAGAAGAAGACCAAAAGAACTAAAGGCTTGGAATAGCCTCCTAGGGGAACAACTAAAGGCAGCCAAGGAAAAGCAACTTGATATTATTCCATTCCATAGTCAAGCCTACCTAATGCAAATAAAAATACACCAACTTCATTTAAAATTAGCTGAATAACTATACAAGATCAGGCAAATAGAGGGAAGGTTAAAAGAGGTAACAGATAACTTGCAAAAATTCAAGAAAGGGGTATTGGAAGTTAGAGAATTGATTCAAAGACAGCTGACTTGGATTGAAACTAATCTAGTCTTTCTAGTCCACCTACCCCAGAAGACAGTAACAAGGTTTAAAATGGAGTTACCAATCCTAGATCTTAGCAGCAAGGTCGTAACAAGATTGCACACTGCAATCGATAAGACTATGGATAAATGTAAGGATTTTTACATGAAAATGACCACCACACATAACAACTTCCAAGCTCTGGTAGCTATGCAGATTCAAGAATACTCAGACAAAGAGAAACACTTGAAGTGTTCGCAAGACAAGTTGCAGGTGGATGAGCAGAACGTACAAAAGGTTGAGATAATTAATGAGGAATTCATTGGCACTTGGGTTTCATAGAGCTCCTTGTGAAAATATCTTTTAGACGATTGGTTAATACAGACCCGACCCAAAGTGAAGCAAATTGAGTTGTAGCTTGCCAAGCACGAGTTGACTGCACGTATATTAGAACCAGTAAACTATAGAGTCATAGCTGACAAAGCTCATGCATGGGGAGTTTTCATTGGACCACCAACTAGACCCTTTTATATTTTTTTCTTATTCACATATGGCATTTATATGTAATTACTTATTATTTTCTATTTTCCTAGTGCAAGCCACTAGAGGACAATTTTTTTTACTCAAAGAGTCAAGGAAGCCCAAGATGTTAGGGTAGCTGAAAAGTCACATGCACTTTGTATAAAGAGAGGTATTGTAGAGTTTAGAGGGGCTTCTTTTCTATTACACATATGATGAAACTTTTTGTAAGGAGAACTACTAATAAAGAGAACCAAAATTTTGTTGGAGGAAGGACTGCTAGATTCTCAAGATGGATTATGTGGATTGTTGAATGTGAACTATTTATGTTTTAGCTTGCTACATAATTGTGAGATCGTTCCAACCTGTTGAATTATATCTGTAGTTTATCAGTTGTTTTATTTCCTATTTTGAATCTTTTGCAATAGATGAGTAATGAATGTGTAAATTGAACAAAGCTATCTTTGTGTTATTTTTCTGCTGTGTTTATGTATGAAGAATTTATCAAGTACCTATAGGATTCTACATACAAATAGTACATCACATTACTCCTATTAATATTAATCTTTTCTCCCTAGGGATAGTTAGATTTAGTTTAGAATATATTAGTTGTTCTTTGCTTTCATAGAGTGATTGTGGGGCAGGAGCAGTAAGATGGAGGGAATACCTGCGCATCTCTAGTGAGGTTCTTACCCATTGATCACTTGCATTTAGTTTAGGCACTTGCATATAATCCTTAAATATAAAATACATACACAGTGGATCGGGCTGCAACCAGTAAAACATATTTAAAACTTTCTTTAATTCTACCGTAGTCGGGCCGCTGACCGGACAGATTCCTCATGTCGAAATCTTTCCATAATCAGTCTTTGCTTGTTGCAACCATAAGGCATCTTCTTTATGCTTATGTAGCTTCATATCTGCTATAGTGCTACCATCTTTTCTCCTGTTGGAACCACTTTTCTTAGAGAAACACTTTCTTAACTCGGTCAAATTATTATCTCTTATGAATATTTCTTCATCTCTGCTGAAGAAGTCTAAGTATTCATTGTGTATTTTCACAGCTGCACAATGTTCAGTAAACTTTCCTCTGCTGTCATTTCTTTGGAAACTTTTTTCTCCAAAATGAAAATTTTCCATCTCCTTTACAAATTCATCGACTCCTTTTCCCTTGGAGAATTTATATCCTCTTATGCAGAAAGGAAGTGGGGGAAAAGTCATTTTCTTCATTTCATGTAGGAAACTACCAATCCCATTCAATAAGACTTGCCTAACAACCTCTTTGTGGACTGTTGGGTCACGTATTTGTCCATGTTTTCATCACCTATAGACATATATTTCATCCATCTTCTTCATATTATTATCCACTTAGCATTTCATTTTCCATCCATTTGTTGTAATTGTCCGTAAAATAACATGTTACTTCCATTGATGTTAATGAATTGAAGAGTAGTATGCATATTTTTATTGATGATGTTTTATGGAGTGATTTCTCTATTAACAGCAGCAACACTCATGGTTCAAGCCTCCAACTCATGATCAAATGAAGTTAACCAAAAACGCATGCCATATAAGAACACCTTGATTTTTGTCTCGATTTGCGGGCCGCTAGAAACGAATATCAAAACTATGGGACATGGGTTTTTTCCATAACAGCCTCATTTACCTAAATCAAGAGGGAATCACTAAACAAATCTACATTTTGAGATATACATGTGGTTTTTCGAGAGGGTATTTCCCAGATTTGTAGCTATGGCCGGTTTTCCAAATTGTTGAAACAAATCAAGTTGGGGATTCGGTTTCTCATTCTTTTGAGAGAATTTTATGTATAAATATGTAATAAATGTCATGATAAAGAGCGGAGGAAGATAGAAATAAATGTTATGATGTAGGATTTTATCTAGAATCTATTTTAATGATTTCACTCTGATAATATATGCTGGCAGTTTCTTAATTCTAGAGTTGTAGACTTTCATTGTGGAGGTCTAGCTCTGCTCAGCGGAGGAATGGCCCTCTTCCCTGAGCAGATGTTGATAGTGTTTATTGTAATTTTTTTATTTTATAGATTCTTTCATTACTTAGTTCATGCTTTCAGTCATCAGATTTATCACAGTTGTATGCTTTTGTTCATTAGATTTGTCATAATTGTTTTCCTGTTAATTTGTTTGATAGATCATTGGCCAACATAGCATTTCTTTCAGATTTATGTATTTAGATCTTGCTTCATAAGAATTGATTTTCTTGAAGTGTGATTAGATTTATGGTTTGGATTTATGAATAGGATTTGTGTTTGTTTTCTTTTCAAGGAGCTGTGATCTAGTTTATAATGAGTTTTGATTTCATACCAATAGATCAACGGTGCCATGTAGGAATTGTGCTTGCATAGATATTGCACGATAGATTTGAAATAAAAGACTTCCTTGGGTTGATAATTTATGTTTGGGAGTTTCAGCTATGTAATTAATTAGACAATTAATCCGACCAACATTTTGGCACCATTACTGGGGATGTTATCAATGGTACAAAAGTACATGTGACATTGTTTTGTAGATGCATTCTTAAAGTAGGGCATGTAGGTTCCATGATTACTTTTCAATTTATTGAATTTGCTTTGAGTGTGTTTTTTTATTTTTTATTTGCATTCAGTTTTATTTCATTTCCAACTTTTGGAGTGTAAATCTTATCATTCTCCTTAGTGGTGTTGTAAGTACCACCCATTATACTAACAAGTTGACAGGAACATTTGAAGGAGGGGTCTCAAGATAGTACATGAAGAATATAATGAAGAGATGACATGTAAGAAAGATGTAGAAGTTGTTACCTTCAAATTTCCCATCAGAGATTCAGGAAGAGTGGCACCAACGAAAAGCATTCCCCCACATGTTCTACCAATTTTTCACGGTTTGGAAAATGAAGACCTTGATGTATTTTTATTTCAATTCGAATTACTTTGTAGAGGATATGGTTATTGTGCTAGTGATCAAAAGTTGAATTTGTTTCCCCTTACTCTAAAAGTAACAGCCCTCTGATGGTTCATGAGCCTCGGCGGGAATTGTATACAAACTTGGGAAGACATGAAACATGTATTCTTGAAAAGGTACCAAGATTATTGCAGGGTCAATGAAGACATATTTGAAATGACACAAGAAGAAGAAGAGAGTCTGGAGGAATACATAAAATGCTTTCAATATAACCTCCAAAGATCCAAACAAAGGAAACTAGGGAAGGAGTCCTTGAAAACACTCCTACTTAAAGGAATCTAAGATGAATATTTAGAAATATTAAATCTGATACGAACAGGTGATGTATTTCAATTACCAAATGATGATATTTGTGAGTTATGTAGAAGGTATTCAAGAGGAAACTTTAAGACGGGTAAGAATTCTAGTGATCCTTCTTTTCAATCTTTTCAATCTGCTACAAGAACAAGAGTTATGGGAGCTGAAATCAACAATTTATTTGAAATTTCTAAAGCTGATTCACAATTGGGTGTTTTGCAGGATAAGGAAAAGCAGGAGGAAATAAGAGAACCAAGGGATTTCCCTTTGGATAGTCTTGAAATTTGTGGTATATGTGACTTGAAGCATTCCATAGATTGATTCCCCTCCATACCCTGGATGAAAGAAACATATCAAAGAGATCCGAGAATTGCAACCAACTCATTGCAACAATCATGTCAACTATGTCCTACATGTATGGTTCAAAACTATATCCCTCCATTTCCTTACTTTCATACTCGGTCATTGAATACTCTTCCACTATGGCAGTTGTTGCAGCCTCAATTTAAATCTTACCTACCCTATCCAGAAGGTTGGAATGTCTTATCTTATGATCACATAGCCACTCTCCCTCATGCTACAACACAACCTGGTCCTTCAATATCAACCTCACAAACCAACCCTCTACATTAGTCACATTTATCTTCTCATCAAACTCCTTGGTATCCAACATAATTTCCTAGCCAATCCACCCTCCACCCTAACCATAATAAAGCAGTACAGTATGCTTATAGTGTCAAACTGTAAAACTTTCCTACATTTCCCTCATGTTCTACCTCACCTACACCACTGCAAAAAGACTGTGCATTGTTGCAATAAATCCGTACAAGGCCTGAACATATTTTAAATCCAAGACTTGGAAGTGAAGTTTCTTATGATTATAACAAGTTAACAAGATCAACAAATTTGATGAAGAACAGACATTGGAACCAAAAGCATCATTCACATCATTAGATATGAATCTCTTATACATTGAGGAAGATCAATTTACTAAGGAGATTCATGGTGTAACATCCATGAGAAATCAAGGGAAAAAAGACTATATTGAAGCTTGGTTTCAATCTGTCATCGGTATGCAACATAATTCCATACTTCACCAATTCTTGGCACCATCATTTCAAGGGAAGTTGATCTCTCATATCCTAGCATTCATAAAGTTATATTCTTTTGTTGGGAGTATGAGCATACTTGAGTCACTTCTTCGAAGGTGGCTCCATTGGAAATATGCATACACTTGAACATTTTTTATATTTCCAAGTAGAATAGGGTAGGATAGAGTAAAAGAATAAAACCATGCTTTTATTTTTTTTGTTTTTATTTTTGAATAAGTATGCTCTCTTCCTGCGCCTTGTTACGATCTAGAAGATCATAAAGTAGAAAGATAAAGAATGGGTATGAGATGTTTTCAGGAATTCTTTGGAATTGTTGCCTATTTGAACAAAATGCTTAAATCATTTTTGTCTTCAATTTTCAAAATTTAATTTGTCTCAAACTATAGGCAATGGGTCAGAAATTTGAATTTTTTGTTATAAATAGTTCAAAAACCCAAAATAGACATACCATTTGGAAAATTACTAAATTTGGTATTTTTTACCTCCAAAATTCAGTTGATCACCAAGGACAAACTGTTGGACCAAATATGATTCTGCGAGTTGCAGGTTGGTTATCTCTCCTTTCTCCTACTCTCTATCCCTTCAATTTTTATTTTTAGTGGGAAAAATTATATTTTTGCTCATGGCCTAAAAATATTACGCAACATACATGGGTCTACTTCATAGTAGTCATGTATACGTGTTTTATACATGAGTTACTGCGTTGTTGCCCGCGTATGACCCTCCTTGTGCTAAAAGCACAGTCACGTATGTTGTGCAACTTGTAAAAAAATTTAAAAAATGGCCAAAACCAAAACAAATTGATGGATTCTAATGATTGAATTTGGTCATTGGGAAGGCCCCAAAATTGTTTTGGAGTGGAGAGAGAGAGAATATGAAGATATGGATCCATAGGAAATGCAGGATGCCCCAAATTTGCAAGCATTACAACAATGTGTCTTGCTAAAATTCTACTACACATCCAACATGAGGGATAGTGTCTGTCTTTTAGAGACACTTATCGGCTATTGGGACCATGACCTTGGTCTATTTGATCTACAAGGAGAGATTTTGGAGATTACAATAGAATACATTTATTTCATTACAGGGATTTCCTGCAGAGGCATGCCTGTAAACCTTGAAGGCACTGGTAGGGGTGGTGACCCTATGAGTTTTCAAGATTACATTGATACTTACTATCCACCAAGTACATGAAAGAAGGGGACATGTGTCCCAATCTCACAAATAACAAGATTTCCATTACAAGTGGTGGTAATCATGGTGGTAAGGATTGCTGGTTCTTATTCATTACAATTGGCCACTTAGACTCATATGCGAGTTGTAGTGGAATGTATGCAAGGTAAAGTGTTTTATTGGTGTTCAGGTATGATTCCGATCATGAAAAAACAACTCTCTGATTGAAAAAGGGGGAAAAGGAATAATTTCGATTATGTAAGCATTTTGGTGTCATTCTTCTTCAAGAGAGCTCCTTCTCTCATCCTTGCAGTACCACTACCATCGCTCTCTCCCCTCCATCCTAGACTTACTAGATGGGGAGACATATTTCTTCGTCAAGGTGGAGGAGGTGGATTCCAAAGTGGTTATGCTGATGATTGCTATCTTTGGTGGGAAAGACAACTACCCACTCTCGAGCAATTCCCATATGTCATATTAGACTTCCGAGGAGACAATGAGCTCATCCTCCCTTAAGGGGAGGCATGGGGAGAGATAGGTACGTTTTTATCTTTTTATTTTATTTGATTTTTATGAGTTTTATTCATAAAGTTATATATACATATGTATATGAGCTTACATGTTTTTAATACTCTATATGTAGATGTCAGACCTATACACCCCGATGGTAATCCTAGAACATTTGTGTGGCCCACACAAGGTGGGAAGGAAAGCATGCTATGAGTTATCGAGGGGAAGCTGGCTATACTAACCCAAGGGGCCCCTACACTACAGATCGAGTGGATCCTGATTATCATGCAGGAGTTTGTATTGTGGGTTCCGTCGACCTGGATAAGCCTTCTTAGAAGGGTAGCTAGGGTCATTCTTCATTATAGGGAGTTTGTAGAGGTAGTCGCAGATGAACATGTCTAGGATTAGACATATATGGATGATGATCCCCTTTTTTGTATATTGATACAATTATGACAGGATCTACGGATCAAAAATCGATATATCTATGGACATATTTTACATATATGTGTGTGTGTGTGTGTGTGTGTGTGTGTGTGGTTATTTACATGTGTTTCAAATGCATCTATTATATTTATTTTACAAAGTGTGTGTTAATTTCTAGTCTAATATGTAATTTGCATAAGCATCAGTAATTTTATTTTCATTCCTTGAAATGCGATTAAATGAAATGTATTCAAAGTTTCTTTCAGGTAATATTACACGCAAAAACTGACGTAGCAAAGTAGGGTTTCACACCTGATAATCAACATGGATTTGGGAAACCACAAGTTGAGAGTTAAGTTTGACTTCCAGACGGGTAATACCATGTAGTGTAGCATCCCATAACAACTCAATAATTGTCATGTACTCCACCACATTATTAGTAGCAGGTCCTAAGAAAGCGCCACTAGAAGAAACCAGTTGTCTTGAGGGTGAATAGATAACCCAAGCGGCTTAATCCAGGTTAAAAGTATGGAGGATAGCACCATCTACAAAACCTATGAACCACTCAGCTAACATTTGTAACAACCAACAAACTAAATGAGAAATAATAACCAGCTGACTAAACTATTGTACATAAAAATACATACAATAAAAATACAAGAACAAGCACCATGCCTAAGTGTATTAATTCTTTAGGTAGAGCCCATTTCTGGGCTCTGACAACTTATTTCCATCATAATCAGTTAACTTATATGCTCCTTTATTTAAAATCTTTGAAACGATGTAGGCACCTAACCACATAGACTTGAATTTTCCTACCCCCAGGGGTTCCTTGTCTTCATCACAGAGAAAAACATGTTCCCCTTCATAGAAAAATCTCATCTAAACTGTTTTGTCATACTGGTTCTTTACCCTATTCTTGTGAGCCTCATTTGTCATCTACACATCTCTACATCATTCATCCATATTTTCTAATCGAAGCAAATGTTCTTCTAGTTTCGTAGTGTTAGAAATTACACAAATAGCTATATTAAGAGATGGAATCTCGCAATAGACCAATGTTACTGCTTACACCTCATGAATGAGCTGGAAAGGTGAAAAACCAGTAGCATTCTTGACATTAGTCCAGTACGCCAAAAGTGCAGTATATAGCATGATGTGCCAATTTGAGCGGCTTGTGTTAATGGTATGCTTTAGAATGGTTTTCAAGGTTTTGTTAATTGCCTCTACTCATCCATTTGCCTAATGGTAGAAGGAAGATGAATGATCTTTCCTAAACCTTAGCATCATAGTCAATTCGGTCATCATACTATTCTGGAAGTGACTTCCATGGTCAGTGACAATCTTCTTTGGTATACTGAAATGAGTAATGATTTGGTTAAATACAAAGTAAGTTGTTGTTTCATCATCTGCTTTGAAGGTAGGAATTTCATATACCCACTTTGTACCCAATTTGTGAAGTACTACAATGACAATGATGTATTTGTGCCCCCTGGTAGAAACTGGGTTGCACGTCATGTAATCCACCCCCCACTTAGTGAAGGGTCCTGCCGCAATGACGTGAAACAAAAGAGAAGGATGTGACCACATTTTTCTGGTATAGAGCTAACACAGATGACAACACTTCACAGCTTCCACACAGTCTTTGAAGATCATGGACCAGAAATAACCGGCATGTAAAATTTTCAAGGTCGTTGCTAACCCAGATAAATGAACCCCACATTCTCCACTATGGGAATCAATTAGGACACGCTCATCATCCTCGTGGGTGAGGAACCGACGCAAAATTGAATCTACCCCTTGTTGATACAAGGTATCACCGATGATCATGCATTTTTTTGCATTGACACGCAATTTGCATCGCTCTTCCTGTGAGAAGGATGTAGGATATTTCAGAGTCTAAATATATACAAGAATGTCTCCATACCAGGGATCAGAGGTAGAAATCAGAAAGATATACTCATCTGGGAATGAGTCATCTTCCACCAATACAGTTTCTTTCGTAATCAATTCTGAGATTGGATCTACAAAAACTAAGGATTTTTTGGATTTAGCAGATTGGAAATCCAAGTCAAACGCTTTTCGAATGGCTATCCACTTGTTGAATTTTCCCTCAATTATGCGTTGAGACAAAACATACTGAAAAGGAGTTACATCTCTAACCACTATGGTTGTCCTCAGTAAAATGTAGTGGCGCGGTCTCTAAATAGCATATACAATTGCTAATTCTAATTTCTTGATATGGGAGTACCTAAGTTTTGGACCAGCTAATGCACGATTGAGATGATAAATAGAATTCTCTTAGAGCTTTTCATCCTACTGAACCAATACTACCCCAATAGTCGACTCTGACATAGCCAGATACAATATAAAATATTTAGAGTAATTTGGTGAACGTAATAAAGGAGCCGACAGTAAAGCCTTTTTTAATGCCTCGAATGCAAATTACGCGGTTTCATCCCATAGAAATGGGTTTTCCTGCTTAAGAAAGCACATGAAACCCTTAGTTATCTTGGAATAAGTGACTAAACATCGAAGGACCTTTAGATTTCCCTTGTATGCTCTAAAGCTGCCTTATGGAACAAGGAGGAGGCAAATTTACAGTGGCCTCAACTTTCAAAGGATCCACATGTATTCCTCTATTTGACATAATAAACCGTAGTAGCCTCCCACACTCAACGCATAAAACACACTTGTGGGGATTCATGCATATCTTATAATGTCTACATCATTCAAATATCATGCGAAGGTGATCTGGATAGTCCTCCTCCTACAAGAATGGGCAAGAATATCATCCAAGTACGGTTTGACAATATTCTTAATGTCGTGGAAGGAAACGTTCATTGCCCGCTAAAAGGTAGCTTCGACATTTTTGAAACCAAAGGGAATTTTCTTATATGCGAAGGTCCCCCAAGGACAAATAAAAGTTGTTTTATGCTGGTCTTCCAGCTTGATTTGGATTTTATTATACCCGTAAAGGCCATCAATAAATGAAATTACTTCACTACCCACATAGGCATCAATGATTTGATCGATGAAGTGCATGGGGTATTTGTCCTTGGCACACACTTTATTTAGGTGACAGAAATCAGTGTACATGTGTATGGTATCTTTTTTTTATCAACGGGAATGGGATTGGATGCCCATTCTGTCAGATGAATTGGGTAAATGAACCCTACTTTCAGCAACTTCTCCACCTCATCCTTGATGGCTGCCGCTTTTCGCATATTTACATGTTGAATATTTTGTCGAATAGATTTAGCATCAGGAAAAGTGTGGATTTCATGTTCTACAATATATGGATCTATGCCTGGCATATCCTCATATGGCCAGGTAAAGAATTCGCAAAATTCCTTAAACAAGCCAATATATATGGCAATCTCATCCGAAAAGCAGTTTGCACCAATATGCACATTTTCAACGACGTTAGGGTTTGCAGAGATGTTGATTAGAATGGTAGTAGATATATTTTCCACATTCCCCTCAGCAAATACTCCCTTCTTTGGTAAAGGATTAATCGGAGAATCAACACCCTCTGCCAGTCTCACATGGAAATCTTGGTTCTCAATTTTGCTCAAATCTGGAAGAAAGTAGTACTTATGGTGAAGGTCTTCACAAATATTATCTCCCCCACTCATAGATTCCAAAATGGATTCATCTGAAGGAAAAACAATGTCTAAGAAATCATATGAATATAAAGATTTCTCCACCCATGCGAGAAAGTAAGCTTAATTTGACTCCTCTGAGACTATAGAAGTAATCGTGATGGAATCTATAGTGGCATTAACAATAGCTTGATAAGCCACTTCCATTGTGGATAAGGGAACTTGAGGCTCATGATGGGAAGGAAGGACCCAAGGATCAGTTCTATTGACAACCGTTGTGATAGAATTTCGTACACTCATATAATCTAAATAGTTAATACGGGTTGGGATATTAAATGTTCCCACCAAAGATGCATACATTCCAACCCCCACGCTTTCATTAGTTGGTTTGGTGCGATCGATCAAAGGTACGGTGGACTCATTAGTCTCTAAACGAACCTTTCAAGTGAAACTAAGTTGGTCGGCAATAACCAACTTCCCTTCGTGTGGAAACACTACCACTTGAAGAACGACCGAGGTGATTGCACACATGGTGTAAGTCCAACTTCTCCCTAATATCAAGTTATAATCCAATGGGGAATCAATCACTTCTACCTCAACAACCACTACTTTACCTGCCAACTTTATCTCAAAATTTGGTAGGATACCATGCGGACAGAAAGACCTTCCGTCAAAAGCAGTAAGTAGATTGTTAGATGGAACTAGATATAGGGAACCTAGGGCTTTCCAACAAGACATTAACATTACGCATGTGGAAGAACCTTCGTCAACAAATGTACGTCCAATGGTTTTACCTCCATGGAAAACAAAATTGACAATGCCACATGATACAGTACGTGGATCTTAACATCTGAAATATTAAATTTCGCCAACAGGCTCAATGAATCCATGCTACCTATGGTTGTTAAGAGGGTATCTTGTTGATCAGGACAACTCTGTAACACATCCAATGCCGACATTGCACAAGGATTTTTAGCTAAATCCCCAACTATGAAGTAGTTGGAACAGCCATAGCGTTAGGGTTATGAAATTTTTTCTTAAAGACACCTTTCAATATCTTAGGCATTGGATTAGTTGGTTTTTCATTAACGAGAGGGTTTGAAGTTTCACCAGTAGGCTTACCCTTATCTGGAGCCTCTGATTCATAATTATTATTTCTGGTTTGGATTAAAGTTATAGATCATACCATGTTGATATATTTTTTATCAGGAGGAGCACTAGAAGTCCCCCCGACTACATTCAAAAAAAAAGTTGCATCCTGTCCTTGGGGGAATGGATCCTTTAGGACGGTCGGTTGTTGATTCTTAAGCAAATTCTAATATTGTTCCATAAGAGGGAATTAATGAGATAGGTGGTCTCCCTAGACAAAATTACAAGGAAACTTAACCTTTTTCTTATCTTTTGTACCCTTTTCATCATTGTTTGTGGGTTTCTGCTTGTTTTGATTACCCTCACCCTTCTTCCCTTTCTTCTTTTTCCCATCGGGCTGCTGATTTCCCTTCTGAGAAAAATGTGCAAAAAAATTTGCACTTTGAGGTGAGGGGGTGGCATCCTTTGTTTCCTCCGATGCATATTGATTCACTAACAACTCATGTAGTTTCTTATCTAATGATTCTACAGTGGGATAATTGACTGAGCCAACCACACCATCGGCATGGGGTCCAGGCTTGGGTTTCTCTACATTATTGGTAGACCTAGGCACCTCAAGTATGATTTCATACAAAATCCCAAACCGAGCATATATCAAGTCTAACTGCTGGTCCCTCATGATAGCCTCTTCTTCTGTGGTCACCCCCGAAGTGGATATGTCCTTAGAGATATAAGGCAATAAATATTTTAAGAACCACTCTAATAAGAACTAAGGAGGTATAGTGGCTTTAATAAGCCTCTTTCATCTTCACCACTCCTAGATGTGATCTAAGATATGTGTGTCCTTATTTTGCTGAAAATTCAACAACAAGTCTGTGTCAGCATCATATCGGAAAGGAAGCTAAAAGTGATAAAGGAACACAGATGCTAAATCCAAAAAACTATCATACACATCAAATGGAATTTCTATGTACCATTTTTCTGCCACATAATTCAATGTTCTCTGGAAAATCCTCAATCGAACAGAGTCATCATTCAGTGATTTCAAAGAGCACCAATGGTGAAAAGTGGTAATGTGCACACCTAGATCTTCACCATATTTGCATTCAAACTTAGGAATGTTTAAGGGAAGTTTAATAGGTACAGGTGTCCACGTTGCACTATGTCGCATGGGGTCATCCATTAACTTTGACAAATATGGAAAGTTTAACGTTGCTAGGAAAGGAAGCTTTGGCATAACCAAGGTTTGATAATAAGGAGTTTGGGATGTAGAAGGACCTACCTCCTGGTTCCCAAACAAAAAGGTGGGGTTTCCCCCAACCACCGGTTGTGATGTAGTTGGACTACTCTGAAAAGGATTCCACCTGAAATCTAGTGGATTACTAGTTTGTGGTGCATTATAAGTGGTAAGGGCTGCTCTAGATGAAACTGGAGTTTGAAAACTAGGAGAAGGTATCCCTCCACTGAAAAGAGAAAAGGGAGAGCTCGTGAAAGGAGATGAATCAAGTGTTTGAAAATTATGACCAAAATAATTTGTGTTTCCAAACTGCATGCCCACATATGCAAGTGTACGACCTACATAAGGAGTGGATGGGGGAATATGCCCCCCATTCCAAGGAAAACCCTAGATGAATGAGGAGGATCCGCTTGGACTGCTCTAAGAAGTTTACATAAAGGAGTAGAAAAAGGTGCACTCGAAATCCCAGTGACCACCCCACTAGATGGATCTACCATCTTAGAGGGAGTCGAGGGTTGAACCACTTGACCACTTGGTTACAGGGGCGTAGTAAATGCAGTTGGTCTTGGATCACATACCGGGGAATGTGGGGCTCCACTAGCCAAAACTACTGAAGTTGGGGTAGAAATACCCTCTCCAGATCTAGACATATCTCTGCTTGAAGGAACACCAATAGAAAATGAACTAAAAGTAAGAACCTGGACAATCAGAGGATCATTCAGATCAGTTAGAGGTGAGATAAAATTTCTTCCAAACTCGTCAGCCTGCAAGTAATATATCTCTACTGCATATGTTTCTTCCTGGTTAATCATAAGTTTTGGTTCACCTAGAACTTCACTAACAACTACTGGTTCAAAAGAACCATTAGTATCTAGTCTCTATCTTTAAGGCAGTGGTGGTGGATCCAATATAACAAATGGAGGAAGGTCTTGTAACCTTCTTGAACTACGAAGAGGTTGGTCCTCCACAACTATAAATTTGACTCATACACCTAAACGCTGACTAAACACAAAAAAACCAAACAACACTCACTAAAAATTCCCTAAAGTAACATAGACACAATATATATATGATACACCTTGCAAAGGAAATCCTAGGATGATTAGGGCCCAGGACCAACCAATGAAGACTTAAGGATTGTTACTTGGTGTCCCATGAATATGTTCATGGGTGCAAGTGCTAGAATCACCCAACCGCCCTCCCAAACTGTCTATTGGGGTTACCTTCCAAGTTCATCCTACATGTACTCGAAATAGCCTTCCCATTAGAGGAAATTTCAACTCAAAATGGGCCTTTTAACTTTTATTCAAATTCTATGTCATCATGTGTTAGCCAATGAAATTGATTTAAATTTGAAATACCGTATAGGTNAGGAGAGTTCGTTGGATGCAGAATTAAATTCTGAATCCAACGAGTACCCACTCAGCATACTTTTGACGGACCCCGCTACCCCAAAAACAAGAAATACCAGAAAAAACGAAATGATGATGTCATCATTCCATTTTTTCAGGTATTTCTTGTTTTTGGGGTAGCGGGGTCCATCAAAATTATGCTGAGTGGGTACTCGTTGGATGCGGAATTTAATTCCGCATCCAACAAGCTCTCCCGATCGAAATTTGAGTAAAAACACAAGGAGATATGTCAAAAATACAAACAAAAAAGTAGTTTTTTTATTTTCTTCATCCAAAATTAATAAATATTATTTTATTATTTTAACTATTATTTTACTAGTTCATTTTAGGAGGCCCATTTTGAGTTGAAATTTCTTCTAACTGAATAACACATGTGTATCATCCCTAGTGTCTAGAAACTAAGGCTTCCAAATCTACACTGAGAGTCCTATGGAACAGTTGCAAGACTGATGCTTATGCATGGGTAGGGTAGCTAAGCCTTAAACCCTGTCAACACCGACACCACACAGGGCCCAAGAGGCAGTATTGACAAGATCCTCAAATGCATAAAAATTCTAATGTACGATCAAACAAGGAAGTGGAGGGTTATCTCCTCAACTAGGTTCTCACGCAGCCTCATGCTTAACTCCTGTGTGAGAGGATATTTTCGGGTTGTCTCTTGTAGAAAAGGACTTATCTAATGAAAGGTCACTACGTTTGTAGTCAAATGCTTTTGGACAATTTAATTTCCCTATCCCAAGAACATAAACTAAGGCTAGTTGGTGTACGAGCCTATAAAAAGAAACATACTAATAAAATTTTAATTAAACATTCTTTTTAGTGGGCTGTATTAGTCAATGGTAGTGGAATGAGACTGAATGATGTTATAGACTCAGCAGAATGAAAGCAAATGATGCAGAAAAAATTTCAAAGAAAATGCAAATTTTCTTTTACTTTTCTTTGTAAATGAAACCTAATGAAAATTTTAAACAAAAAGAGAAACTACAAGACTTGAAATTTTTTATTTTTCTAAAATAAAAGTGAAAAGAACAACTAAATGCAATATAATGCAAAAAATGCAAAAAAGTTTTTTGTCCTTCCTTTTTCAAAAATTCAAAAGCTATGATGCAAGTAAATGAAAATTGAGAGAGTTTAAACAATTCGATCATATAGCAGTAAATGATTACAGTCATACCCTATAGTAACACGGTTCACCTAAATAGGAAGATATGACTCAAAAGCTAGACTTGGTAGAACTATCAATTCCCAAGGACTAATAGATCCAAAAGAAGTAAAGAATGACTGACTTAGACTATCATAAAAGAAGTCCAAAGTATATCAGCGTTTCAAAGGACTAATCAATGACCCAAAACACAAGCAGGAGGGACCTAATACATTTACCAATGAATAAGTCAAACCAAAAGCACTAAACAAACTTGACTAATAAAGAAACCAGTGAAATGTACAAACCTAAAACCATAGTATCATGCCAAAAAAGAACCTTCACAAGCATATAAAGAATCATAAAATCAAGGACAAGCAAAAAACTTATGAACTCACAAACACCTACAGGAAATACGCAACTGTCATCAAGGCAATTCGTGTACCATACGTGACTATTACCGAAGAAACCTGCATATACAATATGAAATACGTGATTGTTACCAAAGAAGACTGCGTATGTTGTCAAAATATATCAAAAATAAAAACAACTGACAGATGGGATTTGAACATGAAATACTGAAAATTAAAGGGAAAGACAAAACAAATCACTCACAGAATCAGACAGAACAAAAACTGGTCAGGAAGCCACAAAGAAAGGACCCACAATAGGTTGGACTCCCCAGTGGATTCTCCAGTTATGTTATTCAGGAGAATACAACCTTATAATGTAAGCTATATGGGGTTACCAACGTCCTAAATAAACTTGCAGAAAATCAACCATTTCATAATTTGTTAGAGAAATAGGAAGAAATTAGGAATACCCTATTTATGACGATCGATCCTAACTTTATTCTTCACTTCAAATTGCTTCCACAGCTTCCAAGGAATCTCCCAACACATGCAAAGAGCAAGACCTTTCCTGTAATATATTATATATTATATAGATGATCAATGAAATAACATGCTTGCAATAAAATAACAAGACAATTCATAAATCATAATACATAAGAGTACAAAAATAAAATATTGGAAGAAAGACTCTCTTTGTTAATAAACAAGCGAGGTAAGATCACAACCAACATCTGAGACAAGAGCTCCTCTACTAACCAAGGATACTGAGTTCTGCTGCTCCAAGATATCTAAAGGAAAACCACCAACATAACGTTTCTCTAGAATTCATCATGATTAGCCTCAACCCCTACCCTCTATTTATACATGAGGAAAGAGAGAGGTTATGAAGGTTTAGATGTTGGGGAAGTTGGGATAGTTATGACGAAGGACCCAAATGTCCTCGACTAATTTTGTTTATATATTTTAATTTTTTATTAAGGCATACACGACTATTAATACTAGCAGGTCGCGTATGATACACGGCTTTATTAAGGGCAACCCGCAGGTTTCAACCCTAATCATGTATACAGGAGTTGCAATGTCAATCATCGTGTATGATACACGGGTTGCAATGGGAATAGTCATGTATTCACCTTAATATCCATACAAAAAATAGGTCAATATGGTAAGGGAATGATGCATCAAAGGTCATTCCCATCTATAGTGTTTTGGCTACTTTTATCCATTTTTTCATTTTGTGTACCAACACATTGAGTGTCAGTACTCGGATGAAGAAGTGCCATTTTAAATGATAACAGTATGGGGAAATACCAACTAGGTTGGTGGTATCTCCATTTATCTGGTTTTTTCTTTGAGGGAGATCCCATTATGGTTGCTAGCGTCAACAAGAGTGGGTCCCAATATTACTCATTGTATCAGCAAGGGTAGATCCCAATGAGATTATTCTGGGGCTGAGATCTATTCTCTGGGAAAATGGAGAACCTAGTTTGGGACCAAAAGATTGATCAACATGATTCAGTATGGGATTGAAGCTCATCCTGGGGCTGAGGATCATTCTCTAGGAAGAATGGAAGATATGGTCTAGGACCAAGAGGTTAATCAACATGATTTAGTCTAGGGCTGAAACTCAGTCTCGGGATGAGGACCATTCTCTGGGAAGAATGAGTGACATGGTCTGGGACAAGGAGGTTTATCAACATGGTTTATTGTGGGACTGAATCTAATTATCTTGGGGATAAGGACCATTCTTTGGGAAGAATGGAAGACCTAGTTAGGGACCAAAAGGTCGATCATCATGATTTAGTCTAGGACTGAAGCTCAGCTTAGTTTTGAGTACCATTCTCCAAGAGAATGGAGGTACTTAGTTAGTTACCAAGATGTTGAATTTATTCAACCTTCAACCTGGGGATGAATAACCTGGTATGGGACTAGGATGGTGATATTCTAGATTGTATCTAATATTATATCCGACATGGAAAAGGAATGGCTCTATATAACTTCTGGTGATGTATATACTCGATAGATGTCACAATTCAATGGACCGAGTACCAAGATGTAGCAGTAGTGATGATGTCAAGTAACGATATCCAGTGGTGATGTCCAAAGTTTATATCAATGAAAATGTCAAGTGATGATATCCAACGATGATGTCTAGTATCGAGTGACGAGAATAGTGATGATGTCCAAGGATGATGATCATGATGAAAGAATATCTTCCTTGGTTAAGAGGGAGTATTGAAGAATATAGATTTGAAAGATATTATTATTGTACTTTTATTGTATTATTGTTGTACCTCCTTTGGGATATTTTATTGATGTGCCTGGTCATGTAAATATACTTGAAAGAATCAATGTAACCCTTTCTTTCTAAGTTGAGTCAATAGTACCCACAAGAATATTATATAAAAGTTATTTTGAGTCTCCCTAGCTTAGTTGGCCTTGTTTAGAGCAACAGGATGACCTAGATATGTAAAAGAGTCACTCACTTGATGAGTATACATAGAGAGGGAACCCTTATCATTTGGACACACATTTCACACTCAAGTAAGTGTGCATGAGAGAGAAAGAAGAGGCTTGCTGGAGAAGAGGGATAGCTTCTCTTGTCTTTGGGGTTCTTACTATCTTAGTTGGTATTGTACTTGATGATAGAATCTATACTAAAGAAGTTGTTGGTTTTTATCCCTTGTTGTTTCCTAGGATAAATCTCTATGGCATTTTGTGTTTTGTTCTTATCTTTCTTGCTGTGGTCCTAATGCTATGGTTATTATGAAATGATGCTAAATGTTTAAATTTCCTGTATAACCATTAAAATTCAAACACTAAGGACTTCATCGTTAATTTCCTCATGCTCCCTCTCCCTCTCCTCAATCACCATACTGCCACAAAGAAGCATTTTTTTTATTTCAGAAATAAAATTTCATCCCTTACACACTCATACACACCCTACTATGTAGACACCTGAAATTTTGGATGACACCTGAAAGTTGAATTTTAGTCGACGCCTGGAAGTTGAATTTTAATTGGCACCTAAAAATTTAATTTTGGTCGACACTTGAAATTTTAACTTTGGATAACATGTGAAAGTTATTTTTTGGTTGAAACCTAAAAGACACCTAAAAATTGAATTTTGGATGACACCTAACAAGAATTTTCTAGAGTTTTCAATCTCAGTATATATTTTGGCCATATCTATTGACCTCGAACTCTATTTTTAAACGATATTTGTACTATTGGAAAGGTATCGATGAGATCTATAACATGACTATTCTACTTTTTTTATATTGCTCACTATAAGTTTTAGAGTTTAAAAAAGTAAATATGTGCATATTGTTAATGGCCAAAAGGGATAAACTTAAGATTTGGAATAGCCCAGAAAGCTAGTAACATGAAATTTCATCTAAAACATCTATTAAGATATTATCAAATTGACCTAGGACATAACCCATGAAAGGGGACTGAAATCATAAAAGTAAACTCAAAATACCTTACTAATTTGCCAATTAAATTCTTCATGATAAATGAAATTTTCTAAAGTATGATTTGAATTTTATATATTTGCAACTTATATATCTTGCGGTGATGAAACTTAGGTATAGAAACTAAAAAATTAGACATGTTTGTCTAAATTTGTAGGTGTGGACCTATAATTAGTTGTTTAATATCAAACTATTCTGGGTTTGAAACCTTTTACTCATATTCTTGATTTTATTTATAATAACTTTAGTTTATCCCATGAATTTTTGGTTATTTTTTATAATCTAATTCAAAATGAATAGGATCTTTATCTGAAAGAATAACAAGCACAACAAGATGTATAAGATACAGTAGATATACAGGACACAAATATTTTTCCTTAGGGAAACCATAAAGGAGAAAACCCCACAATCTTCCTCATAATAGGTCCATCACTAAGACAATATCACAAGATGTAAAAACCCAAGAATAAGAAGTCTTATGTACCTCTCTCTTTCCTCCTTATCCTCTCTCTCCTAATGCAAACTTGAGAAAGTGTGAGTCCAAATGAGGGAGTGCGCCTCCCTATTTATATACATCAAGTGATTGACCTAAAACATGACTAGGCCAACCTCTTAACCTATCAGATCTGACTTCACCTAGGGAGACTCAAAAATACATTTTATTATATTAAACTTGAGTACTATTTCCTCGACCTACAACGAAGGGTTTACCTCAATGACCATATACAATAATGACATCCTAAAGGTGGGAAACACATATCCAATGGGGGTACAACAATATACAATGATAATAAACATCAGAATATATTTCGAAGTTACAAACACAAAAACACTCCCTCTTAACTAGGAAGGTATTATATCGCCACAATCATCAACAGATCTAGTCACGTCATCATCGTTAATTCATCATCATTGCATATATCATAGTCCTCATCTTTTTTATCATTGAATAGTGACATATGTCATATCTATTCATCATAGTAAATTTAGACAGAGCCAACCATGTTTCATGTTGGGTGTAGGCCTAGGCCTCATCTAGGTATTCATCATATCCATGAGAATTCCATCGCGTAGGTATAGCCCAGGACCATACATCTCATTTCGATTGTAATCACCTATGTCTCCTATCATAATCTCGTCGTATCTAGATCATCTCATAATCATACATGAAGAACATCCCAGATGCATACCATGGAACACCTTTATTCTACCAACATAGGAGCATGCCAGGACTCATTACATCTCAAATATGACCTGTGTCTACCACTATGCGAGAGTCACCTAGGAGCACACCAAGTGCATTATGTCTCTCCACTATCATCCCACGTTATACCAACATAGGAGCACACCAAGACTCATTACATATCAACGATGACCTACATCTACCACTATGCGAAAATAACCTATGTACACACCAAGTGCCTTGTGATCTCTCATCATATCCAACATGGGAACACATAAGGATTGATTACATCTAAGGGCAACCTACATACTACTCCAAGACTCATTATGTCCAAGGAAAACCTCAAGGACTCATTAAGTTTAAGTATAACCTACATTATATTCCAAGAATGATTACATCCGAGCACAGCCTTACACGACTCATTACATCCAGGTATAACCTGCATACTATGCCAGGACTCATTGAATCTGAGGATGACCTGACAAGATTGATTACGTCCTGGGACAACCTATGTACTACGGCATGACTGATTACATCTAGGGACAACCTATATTCCTTCCCATGTGAGATATTTTTCTAGTGCATCTACATCGTCTGGTCTCTCATCATCTCTAGTGTGAGAGAACATCGGGACTGATTATGTCTAGGGACAACTTGTGTCTACCACCATGCAATATCTTGTTACTCCCTCTTTCTAGGGACCTCGATCTGGATAAAACCAAGTATTTCTTTAAAGTACTCAAACTTAAATTTGGATAGCGGCTTGGTTAACACATCGTCTATCTACTCGTCTGTCGCTACGTACTGGAGCTTCACTTCTCCTCTTTGTGGCATATCCCAGATATAATGATACTTGATCTCAATATGATTTGACTCGTCATGGAACACCAAGTCCTCCAACAAATTCACACAACTTTGGTTGTTGCAAAATATACAAGTCGACTCTAACTCTAGATCGAACAAATCAGACAGTAACTTTCGAAGCCATACTTCCTCATAACTAGTCCAACAAGATGCAATATATTCTACCTTAAATGTACTCAATTCCACACAGGACTGCTTCCTGCTAAACTAGGATATCATATCAGATCCCAAACTGAAGCAGCATCTCGAACTGCTTTTCCTATCAATGGCGTTTCCTATGCAATTTTAATCAACATAATAATTTAGGTTAATATTCTGATTTACATCATACTTGTTCCCATAGTCAAATGTACCCTTTAGGTACCTCAATACATGCTTTGCAGCAATTAGGTCAACATTTCTTGTATTTTTCAAGAACTAGCTCAGTGTTTTCACAACAAAGCATATGTCTCGTCTCATATTCATTAGGTGCACCAATGACCCAATCATCTGATGATACATCGTGGCATCAAATATCTTTGATGAAGAATCACATAGTAGCTTCAAGTTCAATGTCATAAGTGTGGCTATCTCCTTGCATTCAAACATTCTTAATCTCTTTAGAATCTCTACTGCATACTTTCCTTGACCAAGGAAAAATCCCATCCGCACTCTGCCACGCCTCCATGCCTAAGAAGCAGTGCATCATCCCTAGGTATTTCATTTCGAACTCAGTGGAAAGCTTCCTCTTTACGTATACAATGATTTTATCCTCTCCTATCAGAAATAGGTCATCAACATATAGCAGGAGCATCATTGGTGTTTCTCCTTCAACCTTGAAGCAAATGTTGGAATGCGCTTTACTCTTGGTAAATCCTAAGCTCATTAGGAAGTTTTCCATCTTGTTGTATCATGTCAAGATTCTTGAACTCTGATTGTTTTAATTAATGTGCCATTGATATTCAAGAAAGGAGTGCAATTAGATTGTATTATTATGCAGTGTAATGGAATGAATAATACACATTGAACAAGAAAAATTTCACAGGAAACAAATAAGTATTGCTCAGTATAATTACCGTATAAACTTCATTAATCTCAACAGTATATAACAGTGTTACATAAAGGATAATTCGAATCATGTGGATATGATTTGAATCTACCAACTCAATCTGACTGCATGGATAACTAGAAGTGTCTAAATCACTATCAGAGCTCACTAGTCTAACTCCAATTGTCTAAATCATTCTCTCAATCAGTTATAATCAATTAAACTAGTCTAACTAATGTGGTAGGTGAGAATTAGGTGAGAATAGGAACCTACCTACATGTAGCTATGCAATACTGGCACTAACAAAACTGGAGGACATCTAACTGAATGTAACTAAAGCATAACTTAGATTAACTAGTTACCAACTACCAACACCTGAAGGAGGTTGGTGGTGGCACTTTGAGTGGCTCCTAAATTGTATGTATTGGTATAATAGGCACATAAAATGATGCATGAAGCTTCATCCAGTTGCAGTTAACCTCTATATGTGTCCCCCACACTCTACTAACTGGTACTAGTGGACCCATTAGCTCGATTGGACCCAATGGTTCTAGTGGACCCAATATTAATTAATGAATCCTAAGATAGAAAAATATATTATAATAGACAAATATGGACAAGGGAGGATTATAAATCCTAACACCCCCCCTTAATCCTAACTTGGACAACTATGGGCCCTGGAAATAACACCAAAATTCACCCATTTCAATCTAAAAGAATTAAAAATGTTGCTTAATAAACCAAGGAAATAGCAGAAAACCTCATGGGAAACCCACCCCCCTCAAAATAAGCAGGAACAGGAAATACAAGCTATTCTTAGGAGAAAAATCTTCCTCTTTGGAAAATAACTTGAAAAAAAATCTGTTGCAATTTGTAGTAGTATGGTTCTTCTATTCAGTAGCATCTGGAAGTTGTTCATGTGAACCTCTTCAAACTAATGACTATGTCTAGAGGAATTTTCCTCTTTGGAAGAATAAGAAAATTCTCAATTGAATCAGGAACATAGACAACTGCAAGATGACAACAGGACCCATGTAGAGAAACTGATATCAACTGATGAGAGAGAAAAGTCGCTTGATAATTCAAACCATGTGAGTAAAAACCAAGAAAATGATACATTTCATCCTCTAACATCAAACTGTGTGAGGTAAAATCAGCTCCAATATTTAGGAGCAAGTGTCCAGATGAATGCAGAATGTCGTCATCTTTACTAGTTCTGTGAGGAGATGAGCATGTGATCAAATAGAAAGGTAGAGAAGCCTTGGGACTGTGGAGAGATAATTCTTGAGATCCATAATATGATATAGATTCAAAAATAACCAATTATCCACAAAATATTATATCAGAAAAATCATGATACAAAACTGACATTAAATCCCCAGCAACAATTTTAAAAGAGACTCGCAATACTTGATTTTTCACACCAAAATTGATGAGAACATCTACAAGCATTACTGTAAGCTATTGGAACTTAAAACTTGAATGAAATAAGATCATATCAGATCCAAATAATTTCATATAATATCCAAGTGTGTGGAACAAATCCAAGTGATGCACCGAGATGGTAGATGCACAATTTTCTCCTTCTTCAAAACAATGAGTATTGGTGCATTCAATCATATAGCTATTTCCTGGAAGCTCAAGATCAATGAGATTTAATGAATCTCTCCTAAAATCTTATATTCTTCCCAAAATATCCAAATAATCACAAAATATAATATCAGCAAACTCATGAGAGAAAACTGACCGCAAATACCTAGCAACAGTTTTGGAAGAGACTTTTGGTACTTGATTTTTCACACCAAAATTGATGAGAATAGCTACAAGTATTGTTGGAGCCTATTGAAACTTAAAAATTGAACCAAATAATAACATATCATATCCAAATAATCTCATATAATATCCAAGAGTGTGGAACAATGGTTCCAATTCCTCCATCGAGATGGTAGATGCACAATTTTCTCCTTCTTCAACAAAACTTTGAGTATTGGTGCATGCAATCATGTAAGAATTTGATGGAATATCTATATCAATGAGAGTGAATGGATCAATCCTAAAATATTATATTATTTCCAAAAAATCCAAAGTATTACTTTTATGCACACCAACAACAACATTAGAGAGAGAGAAATCAAATTCCTCTTCATTTTCTAAAACAATCACTAGTAAACTATGCACATTATAAAAAAATAGAAGAATCACTAGAGAATGTTTGCATAGAATGGAAGGAGAGTTTTTATTCAATAATAGATATTTGAATGTCTTCTTCTAGATCATCCATATGAGAAAACAAGATATCAGATATCTCATAAACTTCCAAAGCAACAGGAAAAGGAGTCACTCCAAGGAGACTTTCTTCCATTCGAATTGACAATGTGGAATATTTTGCTTCTTCTTCATCTTGAACACCTTCATTAGAGAGAATAGAGGATGAGAATTTTGAATAAATAACTCTTTTGGTGCTGTGTGTGCTCTCCAAATTTCTATAATGATCCTCATTGTGCTTTCCAAATGTTCTATCAAATTCTGTCCAGAGATCCTTTGGGTATTCAACATAATCAATAAGGTAGCGGAATCTTGGAGAAAATTCCAGACATATTGTTCCAAAATATATATCACCATCATTTATCTAGTGATTCTTATCTTCATAAGACTCTTTATCAAGTCCAATATGAACTAGATATTCCAGGAAATTCCTACCTTGTCTCTTTAGAGATGAAATCATCTTCAATTTTCATTATGAATATCTTGTAAATGGAGTAAGAAGAGGAACTGATAATATCGAGTCCATATGAATTTGTACCTGCAAAATATCATTGCAAATCCAAAAAAAATTGTAATCTGTCAAAATCAATCCTTCCATATCGACATGTACACTTTCTTGGGGTCCGTCACGCACACAGATACTTATCTGAACGAATGCAGAGTTATCAATGCACACTTTATGGGACTTATGTGGAAACCCAGCTACTTCTAGTGTACAATGGAGATTGGACAATCTTGTTGCTTTCTTGAGAAAGCTCTGATACCATGTTTGAATTAATGTGACATTGATATTCAGGAAATGAGTGCAATTAGATTGTATTATTATGTAGTGTAATGGAATGAATAATACACATTGAACAAGACAATTTTCACAGGAAATAGATAAGTATTGCTCAGTATAATTACAGTATTAAATTCATTAATATCAGTAGTGTACAACAGTGTTACATAAAGGATAATCCAAATTTTGTGGATATGATTTGAATCTACCAACTCAATCTGACTACATGCCTAACTAGAAGTGTCTAAATCACTATCAGATATCACTAGTCTAACTCAAGTTGTCTAATTAAGTCTCTCAATCAGTTATAATTAGTTAAAATAGTTTAATTGATGTGGTAGGTGATAATTAGGTGAGAATAGGATCCTACCCACATGAAACCATGAAATACTGGTGCTAATAAAAATGGAGGACATCTAACTGAATGCAACTGAAGCATAACTTAGCTTAACTAGTTACCAACTACCAATAACCAAAGGAGGTCCGTGGTGGCACTCCCAGTGGCTCCTAAATTGTAGGGATAGGTATTAGAGGCACATAAACTAATGCATGAAAGTGCAGTCAGTTGCAGTTAACCTCTATATGTGTTCCCTGCACTCTAGTAACTGGTACTAGTGTCCCTATTAGCCCGAGTGGATCCAATGGTGCTAGTGGACCTAGTATTAATTAATGAATCCTAATTTATGAAAATATAATATAATAGAAAAGTATGGACAAGGAAGGATTATAAGTCCTAACACTAATATCTTCTATAGTCACGCCCTCTGAAGTAGAGCATCATCTTCCCTCTTTATTTTGTACTGATCTATGTATCAAAACATTTTGTAATAGAGTGACAGGTAGCCTCCTCTGCTATTTGTCTTCTATGTATCCATCTATGTCATCTTTCAAATTCACTCGATACAAATATCCTCCATCTCAAACTTTGTTTAAAGTTCCTCTTGAACCCATCTATGAGCTTCTCATCCTTTGTAGGGTTCCATCTACAACCTTGTAGCAAAGGTTGAGAGGTGATATTCAAGATCCTCATGTAATTGTATGTGCTATCCCATGGGTACCTTCTAAGTTCGTATAAACCCATATGTGCACAAGTGGTTCTCTGCTTGATATCCACTTCTACTTCTCTACAGAAGTGTCTCTGGTCAATGGAGTATGTCTCGTCATAATCTACTCCCTGTTTCTAAGAGAAACCATGGAAATTTATTTGTATTTCTTTATGCTTCTATCTACTACATACTCGATCTTGTATATCCACAGGGAATACACTACGGACTTCCCTTCGGGTCTCGAAACCGCATACTAGACATCATGATCAACTCATACTCTTTGATCATTGTCTCCTTCTATTTATTCTCGGCTTCTTTTTCATGTTTGGAAGGAAATGCATCAATCATGTCACACAATAGGATACATAACTAGATTGTGTCCAAGGCATATTACTTTCTTTGGAAGTCCCATCATACTTTTCTTCATCTTGGATGGTTTTTCGTGCCCAAGATGGTCTTAATATCTCATGTTGGATCTATCGCTCTCTGTGGATTAGTCATATCATGATTATTATATTCTTTTGAACCTCTTTCTTTTGTCATGATGTATTTGTCCTTTGGAGATTCATGTTCCTCTTCATTTTGTTGGAGTGAATATTCTAGTTGAACAGTCATCACTTGTTCTTCGAAACAAGTCTCATACTTCCTTTCTTGTAGGTGATTGTATGCGATATTTCCTACAAGTCAAATTTAGTTGAACGATTAGAAACATTTCATAATTTCCAAAACATATTTTAATGAAAATAAATTCTTATGTATATGTCACACAGTCATGCAACTATCTTATCACGTGAAACATTTGTCCATATCCTATATACATATGGTAACTTTCTAAATTCCTTCCATCTCTACTAGAAAATTTTTAAGAGTGTTCACTAGTCCCAATATGTCAGCAAAGAGGTCTCATTCTAGATAAGTAGCAATGGAATGTTGTACAGAACCTTAAGCCACTTACCCATCACATGCAACCCAGTAGTATACTTTTCATAAATACAAACACTCAATAATGCATGATACATCAACTAGATATAAATATATACACAACTAAACAATATCATTTAAGTGACTAGATATATAGGAAATGATAATTTAAGAACTTGTGTTTGTTTGGTTGGTTGGTGGACTCCCTCTTGATCCTTATCTCCTTACAAGAATAATTGGAGTCTTTGACTGTTATATTTTTATCATTTACCCAATATGATCTAAGATCTTAACTGAGAGAATAACATGCACAACAATATTCACAAGAGACAAGAGACACAAATAATTTTTCTCGAGGAAACCATAAAGGAGAAAACCCCACAACTTCATCAGAGATAGAATGAGCATCAATAGCAAAAGTAAAACCCAAAGATACAAATATGATCTTCGATAGCTGAGCTCTCTCTCACTTGTGTGAGCTCCTCCTCTCTCACTCATGTGCTATAGTTGAGTGAGTGTGTGTTACAAATCGAAAGTCTCACTCTCTATTTACACTTGTTTTCCACTTGACATTTAATTTACAGGTCCGAATTCACTTGGAAAGTCTAATAACCCTAATACCCCTTAATTGTGGGGACTATTTCCATGACTTACAATTGGAGGGTTAACCTCAATGACTTTACATGACTTTATTATGTTAATGACTCTTATGATCGAAGGAACAAACATC
This sequence comes from Pseudotsuga menziesii, assembly GCA_001517045.1. Lineage (NCBI taxonomy): Eukaryota > Viridiplantae > Streptophyta > Pinopsida > Pinales > Pinaceae > Pseudotsuga > Pseudotsuga menziesii. The sequence continues at coordinate 67,420 of LPNX011196488.1, forward strand.
TTCGCTGGGGTACAATGAAAGACAATAAGAAGTATACAAGTGAATACATTCCGAAGTTACAAATACATCAACACTCCCTCTTAACTAGGAAGGTATTATCTTGACACAGTTCATCAGCACAAGTCTTCATTATTGGATCATCATCAAAGTTGGATCATCATCATCACTACTCCTACTATCTCGAGCAAATGTTTTTATCTCTCAATTCTACTCGTCATAGGAAGTTCTATAGAGCCAACCCTCTTTCATGTTGGTTGTAGGTGTCACATGCCCCAATTTTGCAAAAACGATGTTATATTATTTGCTTTTATTTGAGGACAATATGTTAAATTTTATTCTAAGTTGTAATTGATGACTCAACAGAGTCAAGGATATTTAATGTAATTCTGAATATTTAATTATAAATAAATAAAGGAAGAGACAATAGCTTAGGAGAGCTGTTAAAAGAGTGTTTACTAGTCAAATTGGTGGAGAAGACTAGGTGGAGATAAAACAGACATGTGGCAGCATCCTCAAACCACTTCCAACTGTTGCAGGTGGAAACCTCCCTACATTTCGGGTCATGATTCCCCAAGAAAGTGGAATCAGAGCAGGTGGCTCAATTAATGAAAACTGACCCAAAAGACCTAGCCAATCTTTATAAAATTTCCCATTGAAGAGAGTTGAGGCTGCTCATTCTAGAGAAGTGATCATTCAAGTGAATGTACTTCAGAGAAATTCAATGGAAGGGAATTGTGGAAAGAGTTCGAGGGGATAACTACTGAGTGATATAGTGCAGCTTTTAAGCTGAAAGATCTTACAACTGAGTGCAGGGTGTTTTACTGAGTTATTAGATCAGTCTACTGTTTGCTTGCTCCACCAGTTCTCAACCAAGAAGACCAGGAACAAGCTTGAGGGTCTTGAGGAAGCATTGTTTGAGTGCTCTCCAGGAGTTTGGTAGGGAGGAACAGCCTCCTAATGCTATTGTTGTCTATCCTAATTAGGTTCTACATTATTTTGTTTTACTGTGTTAGATAGATAAATATGAATCTGACTATTAAATGAATGTTAAATATTCAGTTAGTAAATTGTTACAATGGAAAATAATTCTAGTTTGTGTTTTTCCACACCTAGAAGGACCAAGCCGTACTCCAGCACAGATAGAGTATTTACAGTAGATGAAAGAATATGTTAAGAGACATAATAGAATAGATATGGTTCTGCATTTTCTAGTAGGAGAGTAATTTATTTCAGTGTGTAGGTTATTATTAAAAAGAATAATGATATGGTTATCTACATTTATTGTTTTAACAAGCTTATTTATGTAAATATAATGGAAAAGAAATAGCAGTAATCTAGTACATGTAGAAGGATTAAGATGATAAGAGAATATCTTAGTAGATAAGATGTTGTAGTTACAGATAGTAGGTTAATTTTATTCAAGTTAAATTACTATGGAGGTTAAATTGTGTAATGATAGGTTTATATTTCTTTGTGTTTACTTAGTAACTATTTGCAATGCAGCAGAAAAATCATAGTCAAGTTACAGTGTTAACATTCAATTTAGTAAAGAAAATAACCACTAATCATATAGTTTATTTTCTAATAATATCAATTCATTTAAGACTAATAATTACTATAAACTAAATAGGGTTATATTTAAAGTACTTAACTTATAAAGATAAAACTAAGTTACAGAATCTATGCTTATCTTTGCAAAGAACTCTGGATAAATTCTATCTATCAGTTTAGTAAATAAAAACAATGAGAATAGGATTAATAACTATTATAAAAATAAATATATATCTATGTAAAGAACTGTTTTATAATTATCAAACAGGTTTATACCTGTAAAGGTAAAACTATGGGGTCGAAACCCTAAACCAAATTTAATCTTTACAAATAAAAACATTTAAGATAGAATCCATTTATTTGGATTATTATATTAATAAGCCATTAAACTACAATAGACTGTTTACAGTCCTTTTAAGGACAAATGAAAAGACAAATGTACAAGTACAACTTAAAATTATCATAACACATCTGTAATACTAAATAAAACAAGAATTAATAAGTAAGATAACCTATTTAAAAATAAATTGAAAAATTAAATTAGACAAGGGTTTCATTCAGGAAAACCCTAGTTTGTTCTTTCCGAACAGGTAGGTTAATTTTAGAAATTATACACTATGACTAGGTTACAGTTTTAATTAAAAACAATAATCTATTTACAAAATATAATAGACAGTAAAATTCTTTATTAACAGTCGGTTAGGGAAACCTAACATACATAGAGTCACATTATACATTATCACTGCAAAAATGAGTCTGAGCTCGAAGAAAATATTTTTTAAAACCAATGTATTACATTGACAGGATGTAAGGCTAGAAACTTAAACTAATTACAACACCCAGCTCAAGGCTAAGACAACCCAATGACATAGCAAGGGTTTGTAAACAGAGTAGAACCAACTACATTTTTAAAAAGGAAAACCATATATCTGATGGCGAAACTGGACAAGCTTCCAAGCTCGGGATTTCACCATCGACAACCCTATTACAAGCAGGGTAAGAACCCATTCATTGAACCCAGGGCTTACTGGATTGAAGCCATGACCCCTCGAAGACAGCCAGCTTTATCTTCATCATGGGTTGCAAGAATAGTCTCCAATTCCTGCAAAGAGAGCACAATACTGTGCATTAAATTCAAAACTCTTTTACTATTGAAAAATATAACTGTAAACATGATTTTACTATGAGTCTTCTATTCTGGAATGAAAACCAAATAATTACCTTAAATAAGAGTATTGAACAGTCTAGCGAAGAGACTGTCACCAACTGCAGATTGCTCATATAAAATATTCAAACCCTATGGCGACGATGGAGCACAACCAATAGTAGTGAAGCTTAGCTTCTTACCATAGTGACAGGCCACGGGGAAGGCAAGAAGGAGCTAAGGATAGGCTGCGTGCCAAGAGAAAAAACACTAGTAAACTCTCGCCTAATAAAAACCCACAACTACGAACGCTAGCAATAAGACTGAACTCAGGATACTACAGCAATGTTAACCCAAGTTTTGGAGCAAGCTAGAACAGGAAGAACACTCACGGTGCCATGAAACCTTGTAGAGCAGCCCGAAGGCCAGCGTGAACCTCGGAGGGAGAAGACAAGTGATTAGGGTTGCAATATTTTTATATCACCGATTCTTGGATAGGAGGTGACCACGTGCCCTCAAGTATTTCCAACTATGCAGGGGTCGATTCCAAAGTCCACTTGCGATCATTTATCCAATAATTAAAACAATGATATTTATCAAACATTGCATGAGCTACGATATGCATATATATATATA
>LPNX011196488.1:70885-103277 GCA_001517045.1 Pseudotsuga menziesii
TTACCTAGATCGATGTTGGTTTAAACTTTCTTAGAATTTAGTTGCTTCTCAACCTGTCAATACTAGAAATTACCATATGTGTTTATGTTGGAAAAGATAGTTGGTGATTGATAAAGATAACATGTACTTAGTATAGGGTAGAATTATGGTCATAGTAGAAATATCTACCATAATAGCCACTATAGACATTAACTTAATGTAAAAGAGACATTATGGTAATATTAAAATTACAATGGAATAACTATGCTCAAGTCTTTAATCATTGGAACAACACTGATTGACTTAGATTTAGGAAGCAAGGGCAAACAATATTCCATTTGAAACGATGCAGTTATTTCTTTTACAATAATCAAGCTTATAATATCAAGGAGTTTTACAGGCAGTAAGTTTCCCTACAGAATGTAAATAATGATTAGTTTGGTACTTTAGTAAAGACTACCATATTGTATGTGATTACAATAGTACATGCAGTACGACGTTGATGAGGAAGCGGATAACCTGTTAGTGAGCAACTGTTGTGTACATATAAGTAACAGGTTGATACTTACCATAACTAGAAGGTTAAAAATGAGATCGAATCACATATTCTAATGAAAATATTTACTATCAATATTTATAAAATCTCTTCCATGAATAAAAACAAATAGTACAAATAAGTATAACATTTGCAAGTTAAGCATATTAAAATAGAAATGAGTATGCGACAAATATTATGAGCTTAGAGTTCACAGCAAGTATCTTTGGTGATGCTAAGCTTGATAAAGAAAGAAACTCATTTATCTAAACTATACTTACAAGAAAAACTAGAAAAGATAAACTACTTTACCTCATTGAAGTTGCTTGAAAATTATCAGCTTATTTTACTAGCATATTATTTGGCAAACATAAACACTTCTTGATACTTCATGAATTTAAAACATCAACTTGTTCGATCATACCTATGAACCTATAAGAACTAGCAATCTGTGTGCATTAGCATAAATGCTAAGTAAGCCCAGGATTCAAAGTTAGATTCCACCTACTTGCCATAAAGTAGACTCATTAGTAAACTGAAAGAAAACAGTACACAAGTAAACCTTATTTACGTTACGAAAAAGAAGTTGCTTTAGTTAACATAATTTGAAAATGTGTAATACTAATCATTGGACTGTTTCATTTTTTGCTAACCATTAGCTGTTAGTAAACCGCATATTCAACATTTTATGCTATCTCAAAATTTTAAATTTTTGTGAAAAATTGGGATTTTGATAGTAGGTCTCAGCACTTATATCTGACCATGGGAGGCCCAGCCTGCCACCATGTCGGAAAGGCCCAACACTTACATCCACCTAAATGATAGGACACACCATATACCATCTGGGGAAAGGCCCAACACTTACATCCATCGACATGGTAGCACACACCATCTACCATACGGGGAAAGGCCCAACACTTAAATTCACTAGCCTGGTAAGACAAACCATCTACCATCCAAAGAAAAGGCCCAACACTTACATTCACTAGCCTGGTATGACACACCATATACCATCCAGAGAAAAGTCCCATCACTTACATCCAATGGCATGGTAGGACACACCATCTACCATCCAAGGAAAGGCTCTACACATACATCCTCTGGAATGGTAGGACACATCATATACCATCTAGGGAAAGAATCTACACTTGCATCCAGTGGCATGGTAGGACACACCATCTACCATCCAAGGAAAGGATTTGTGCTTACATCCACTGGCATGGTAGGACACACTGTCTACCATCTAGGGAAAGGCTCTACACTTACATATGACCATGGGAGGACCCACCTACCACCATGTCATAAAGGCTCTACACTTACATCTGACCATGGGAGGACCCACCTACTCATCACTTGCCCTTAGAAGGAACCTCGATATGAGAAACACCAATATTCTCTCTAAAGTACTCAAACTTCACTCTAGCCATTTCTAGTATACAATCACATCAGGGATGATTACGTATAAGGATAACCTAGGAGATTTGCTAGGATTGACTACATCTAAGGACAACCTACAGGACTAATTACATCTGAGAAACCTATGAGCTTCACCCGAATTTTATTCTCATACAACCTATCTCACCATCTATGCTAGAACTCATCACTCCCTATTTAGAGAGATCTCAATCTGGATCACATACTAGAGCCTCACTGCTCCTATCTGCATCATACAAAAATGCAAGTCATATAAAACAAATCAAATAGTAGTTTTCAAAATAAACATACTACCTCACAAATAGCTGAGCAAGTGGCAACATATTTTCCCTCGGCTATACTCAGTGCCATACGGAACTCCTTCCTACTAAAACAAAATATCACACATGATCCCATACTGAAGCAGCACCACAAAGTGATCTTCCTATCAATGGAATTACCTACCCAATATGAATCCACATAACCATGTAGGTTAGTCATCTAATTTGTATCATACACAAATGTACCCTTCAGGTACCTCACTGCATGCTTTTCAACCAGGTTAGCATGTCTCAGATCCATTGGGAACTGGCTCAATGTGTTCACAGCAAAGGAAATATTTGGTCTTGTATTCATTAGGTACATCAACGACCTAGTCATTTGATGACACATCGTGACATCAATTGTCTTTGATGAAGCCTCACTCAATAGCTTCAGGTTTGATGCCATAGGTGTGGCCATGAACTTGCAGTCCATCATCCCAAACCTCTTCAAGATATCCAATGCATACTTCCCTTGTCCAAGGGATATTCCATTTGTACTCTGCCACACCTCCATGCCTAGAAAATAGTGCATCATTCCCAAGTCTTTTCACTTGAACTTGGTAGCAAGTCTCCTTCTTGCATATTTAATGAGTTCCTCTTTTCCTGTCAGGAACAAGTCATCAACATATAACAAGAGCATCACTGGTCTTCCACCTTCAACCTTGAATCAAATGTTGGTGTCCACTTTAGTATTGGTAAATAATAGAGCCATCAATAATCTATACATCCTATCGTACCATGTCGAACCTCAGAATATTCTACAGTCACTGCCTCTGAAGCAGAACATCATTCTCCCTTTTCCTTTTGTACTTTATGTATTGAAACATTCTATACTGGAGTGACAAGTAGCTTCATCTTCTACTAATATTCTATGTATCCATCTAGGGTCACTGGATACCATGATCTGGTGTCTTGAACCTTTTCAAAAGTTCTTCTCGCACCCATCTATGAGCTTGCCATCCTTTATAGGCTTTCTTCTTCAACCTTGTAGAAAAGGTTAATATCTTCATCACTCTAGGTGGTCTCCAAGCTCCTCATGTATCTGTTATCCCATGGGTTCTTTTTGAGCATGTACAAGGCCTTGTTTAAGTTTCACACATAAGTCTTCTTGTCATGTGTCTCAACTTCCAGTGGTTGCAAATGTCTCTTCGTAGTCTATGCCTTCTTTTTGTGAGAATCCTCGTGCTATGAATATTTTCTTGTATGCCGTGATGTTTCAATCTACTGCATGCTAGATCTTGCAAATCCATATGGAAGACACTATGAAGTTCACTTCAGGTCTCGATACCATATCCTAGACATCATTCTTCTTGAACTGGTACTCTCCTTCCCTTTTTTCTTGGCTACATCTTCATAGATGGAAGGCTCTGTATTAATGATGTTGCTCAACATTGTCACATAAATAGAGTGTGTCTAATTCCTCTTGAAGTCTCGTCATACTATTCTTCATTTTTTATTATTTCTTGAACTATCGTCACTTGTTATTCAAAACAAGTCTCATCCTTATTTTCTTGTAGGTGATTGTATGCGATCTTTCCTACAATTCAAATGCATTAGTTGTATGGTTAGAAACATTTCATAAGGCATATTCATAATGGAAAATTATTATGCATAAAGATATAATCATGCAACTATTTTAGCTAATACAACATTCATCCATATCTCAAGGAAACTTTCTAAATTCCTTCCATCTCTACCACGACATCATTGAGATTATGCACTAATCCAACATGTTAGCAAAGAGGAGATAAGTAGCAATGCAGTGTTGTATAGCACCATGGGCTACTTACCCATCATATTCATATTATTAGTATATTGTCATTAATGCAACCATTCTATCATGCTTAATAACACATCAAATGAATATAAACAAATGCAGAACCAAACAATATCGTTAAATGATAATTGAATACTTATCTTTATTTGTATCATGGGTAGACTCCTTCTTGAGCCTTCAGCTTCATCACCTTCTTCATTCATAATAGCATCATTTCTTATCCAAATTCTAAGATGGATAAGAGGCTCTTCAATAATTGATCGATTCATATTCCTCGTCGCATGAGGGATCTTCTTTGAATCGTGAGCACTTGATATTTAGTTGCTCCCATCCTTCTCATTTTATGAATCGAGCTTCTTCTTGTGTGCACTCTTCCCAGAATCTGCTGAAGGTAATCACTTTATTTTGGCACACATTCCTCAAATGAATGAATCCCATGATCCTGGGAGGCCATTCAAGGTGGTTATAACAATATCTTATTATTCTCTGATTGCTTCATTAGAGCATCGAGCACTTCCTTTTGGTGTCTTCAAGGATTACACGTGAGGGATGAGATGATCTTTAATAGAATCTGCAATGATTCTCTTGGATCTAGACTTAGCCTCATCTCCCTCTGGCTCTTAGAAATTTCTTACTGAAATATTGATCCAAGTCAATTTTTTCAAGGATCAAGGAGGTCCTATACCTCCATACTCAGAATTTGTCAGCTTTACCATGATTTTCATCAAACTAGTGTGATAGGTAATTTTGAAATGAGAACCTCAAATGTAAATAGAAAAAGATTACATCTTAATGATTTGAGGTGTCCATCCTAGTTTTGGATCTGGATGATCTAGGGTTTGTCATAGAAACCCTAATTTTAAAGACTTGGAATCTTTCATATTTGATTGTATAGAAATATGCACCTCCTCAAGGAGAGATAAGAATAATACTCATTTTCTCAAAACTGTGATCAGATCTGCAAAATATCTGATGCCCTATTTTTTTTCAATTTCTTCTGCAGAATTTCATGTTATCGTTTCTACATTATCTCTGAAATTACTACTAATATATCTATAAAAACTCATACTAAGGTATCCTTATATGTCCTCTTTCCAAAAACATGAGTTTGAGTATAATTGGTTTCACCAATTGGGACTTATGAGTGTTTTCCCAAGGTGACTTATTTCAGGATTGTTCAGCATAGTGAACTTGTACAAACTACCACATGTCACTGTTTAATCTTTCGGCACTGAACCTTTTACCACAGAAGTTATAGTATGTTCCCTATCTAGAACATATTGTGAAATATATTTTTGACATTTGTAGCCCGATATATAGCAATTATCCCTAGGTGTCCTGTTTATGGATGAATCCTAGCAAAGGATGGAACCTTGATTTGAAGGAATCATATCTCCCAGAATATAGAGAATATGGAGCTAAAAATTTTACATAGTGTTCAGTACAAATTTTTATTCGACCTATAAAATGTTTTTATTTTGAGAATTCTCCATTCTCGATATATATCAAATGTACCAAAACTACTAGTTTTAGCATTTTAGGGTTTTCAAGCATGAAACCCTAATTTCTATTTGTTTCCATTGCAGTTGTATTTTTGTTGTATAGTGAAACTTATTTGATTCATGTTTAATGAGAAGCTCAAATGGAAATACAAAATATTTAGATCTTACCAATTTGAGATTCTCGAACTAGATCTAGAGCTGATCTTTTGCAGTGCTAATATTCTGGTCCGAGGTCAAATTAGGGTTTGACTTTCCCAAATTCTTACCCAACCAAATTTTTTTATCTTGGTCTCTAAATTTCAATTTTGAGGAGGAGAGAAATCCTAAGCTAGGATCACTCAAAAATTCCTCTTCTGTGAAAATCCCTAATTTCCCATAGTAGTAACACATCAAAAAATGAAAGTGCACATAATAAAATTTTGCTTTAACTGAAAGATGCACCCTTCAATGGAGAGTTATCCTAGCATCCTGTTGCTGATGATCTATGGAGACATACCCAAAAATTAAGAATCCCTAGTTTCTGTAGCTGCATAGTGTGTTCTTCTGAGGTTAGCTCTGATACAATGTTATATTTTTATCATTTATCCAATATGATCTAGGATCTTAAATAAGAGAATAACATGCACAACAATAATCACAAGAGACAAGAGACACAAATAATTTTCCTTGGGGGAAACATAAAGGAGAAAACCCTGCAACTTCATCAGAGATAGAATGAGCACCAATAGCAAAAGTAAAACCCAAAGATACAAATATGATCTTCGACAGCTGATCTCTCTCTCACTTGTGCAAGCTCCTCCTCTCTCACTCATGCGCTATAGTTGAGTGAGTGTGTGTTACAAATTAAAAGTCTCACTCTCTATTTATACTTTTTTTCCACTTGAAATTTAATTTACAGGTCTGAATTCACTAGGAGAGTCTAATAACCCTAATACCCCTTAACTATGGGGACTATTTCCCTGACTTGCAATTGGAGTGTTAACCTTAACTCAATTGTGGGGACTATTGCCCCAAATTACAATGAAGGGTTAACCTCAATGACTATACATGACTTTATTATGTTAATGACTCTCCCAATCGAACAAACAAACATCTTCTCCATGGTACATTGAAATACAATAAGAAATTTACAAGTGAATACATTTTGAAGTTACAAATACATCAACACTCCCTCTTAACTAGGAAGGTATTTTCTTATCATAGTTCATCAGCATAAGTATTCATTACTAGATCATCATCAAAGTTGGACCATCATCATCACTGCTACTGCTATCTCAAGCAAATGGTGTTATCTCTTAATTCTACTCGCCATAGGAAGTTCTATAGAGACAACCCTTTTTCATTTTGGTTGTACGTCTCAGCACTTATATCCGACCATGGGAGGCCCAGCCTGCCACCATGTTGGAAAGGACCAACACTTACATCCACCGAAATGATAGGAAACACCATATACCATCTGGGGAAAGGACCAACACTTACATCCACCAAAATGGTAGCACACACCATCTACCATATGGGGAAAGGCTCAGCACTTACCTTCCTTAACCTAGTAGGAAAAACCATCTACCATCCAAAGAAAAGGCTCGGCACTTACATTCACTAGCCTGGTAGAACACACCATATACCATCTAGACAAAAGTCCCATCACTTACATCCAATGGCATGGTAGGACACACCATGTACCATCTAGGGAAATTATCTGCATATACATCCACTGGAATGGTAGGAAACATCATCTACCATCTAGGGAAAGGATCTACACTTACATCCAGTGGCATGGTAGGACACACCATCTACCATCCAAGGAAAGGCTCTGCGCTTACATCCACTGGCATGGTAGGACACACCATCTACCATATAGGGAAAGCCTCTCCACTTACGTCTGACCATGGGAGGCCCCACCTACCACCATGTTAGAAAGGCTCACAGACTCATCACTTCCCCTTAGAAGGAACCTCAATATGAGAAACACCAAGATTCTCTCTGAAGTACTCAAACTTCACTCTATCCATTTCTAGCATACAATCACATCAGGGATGATTACGTCTAAGGATAACCTACGAGATTTGCTAGGACTGATTACGTCTAAGGACAACCTACAAGAATGATTACGTTTGAGAAACCTATGAGCTTCACCCAAATTTTATGCTCATAGAACCTATCTCACCAGCTATGCTAGAACTCATAACTCCCTTTTTCGACAGATCTCGATCTGGATCACATAAATTCATATCAATCAAATCAAATAGTAGTTTTCAAAAGAAACATACTACCTCACAAATAGCCAAGAAAGTGGCAACATATTTTCCCTCAGCTATACTCAGTTCCATACGGGACTCCTTCCTACTAAACCAAAATATCACACATGATCCCATACTGAAGCAGCACCCCAAAGTGATATTCCTATCAATTGATCTACCTGTCGATTATGAATCCACATAACCATGTAGGTTAGTCGTCTAATTTGTATCATAGTCAAATGTACCCTTTAGGTACCTCACTGCATGCTTTTCAACCAGGTTAGCATGTCTTGGATCCATTGGTAACTGGCTCAATGTGTTCACAGCAAAGAAAATATCTGGTCTCATATTTGTTAGGTACATCAACAACTCAATAATTTGATGACACATCGTGACATCAACCGTCTCTGATGAAGCTTCACCCAAGAGCTCCAGGTTTGATGCCATAGGTGTGGCCATGAACTTGCAGTCTATCATCCCAAACCTCTTCAATATATCCAAAGCATACTTCCCTTGTCCAAGGGATATTCCATCTGTACTCTGCCACACCTCCATGCCTAGAAAATAGTGCACCATTCCCAAGTCCTTTCACTTGAACTTGGTAGCAAGTCTCCTTCTTGCATATTTAATGAGTTCCTCTTTTCCTGTGAGGAACAAATCATCGACATATAACAGGAGTATCACTGGTCTTCCACCTTCAATCTTAAAGCAAATGTTGGTGTCCACTTTAGTCTTGGTAAATAATAGATCCATCAATAATCTGTCCATCCTATCGTACCATGTCGAACCTCAAAATATTCTACAGTCACTCCCTCTGAAGCGGAACATCATTCTCCCTTTTCCTTTTGTACTATATGTATTGAAACATTCTATACTGGAGTGACAAGTAGCTTCCTCTTCTACTAATATTCTATGTATCCAACTAGGGTCACTCGATACCACGATCCTCTATCTTGAACCTTTTCAAAAGTTCTTCTCGTACCCATCTATGAGCTTGGCATCCTCTATAGGCTTTCTTCTTCAACCTTGTAGAAAAGGTTAATATCTTCATCACTCTAGGTGATCTCCAAGATCCTCATGTATCCGTTATCCCATCGGTGCTTTTTGAGCAAGTGCAAGGCCTTCTTTAATTTTCACACATGAGTCTTCTTGTAATGTGTCTCAACTTCCAGTGGTTGTAAATGTCTCTTCGTATTCTATGCCTTCTTTCTGGGAGAAGCCTCGTTCTATGAATATTTTCTTGTATCCCATGATGTTTCAATCTACTGCATGCTGGATCTTGCAAATCCATATGGAAGACACTATGGAGTTCCCTTCAGGTCTCGATACTGCATCCTAGACATCATTCTTCTTGAACTGGTACTCTCCTTCCCTTTTGTCTTGGCTACATCTTCATAGATGGAAGGCTCTGTATCAATGATGTTGCTCAACATTGTCACATAAATAGAGTGTGTCTAATGCCTCTTGAAGTCTCGTCATACTATTCTTCATTTTTTATTATTTCTTGAACTTCCGTTACTTGTTATTCGGAACAAGTCTCGCCCTTATTTTCTTGTAGGTGATTGTACGTGATCTTTCCTACAATTCAAATGCATTAGTTGTATGGTTAGAAACATTTCATAAGGCATATTCATAATGGAAAATTATTATGCATAAAGATATAATCATGCAACTATTTTAGCTAATACAACATTCATCCATATCTCAAGGAAACTTTCTAAATTCCTTCTATATCTACCACGACATCATTGAGATTATGCACTAATCCAATATGTTAGCAAAGAGGAGATAAGTAGCAATGGAGTGTTGTATAGCACCATGGGCTACTTACCCATCATATGCATATTAGTAGTATACTGTCATTAATGCAACCATTCTATCATGCATAATAACACATCAAATGAATATAAATAAATGCATAACCAAACAATATCATTAAATGATAATTGAATACTTATATTTATTTGTATCATGGGTAGACTCCTTCTTGAGCCTTCATCTTCATCATCTTCTTCATTCATAATAGCATCATTTCTTATCCAAATTCTAAGATGGATAAAAGGTTCTTCAATAATTGATTTATTCATATTCCTCATCACGTGAGGGATCTTCTTTGAATCATGAGCACTTGATCTTTAGTTTCTCCCATCCTTCTCATTTTATGAGTCAAGCTTCTTCTTGTGTGCACTCTTCCCAGAATTTGCTGAAGGTAATCACTTTATTTTGGCACACATTCCTCGAATGAATGAATACCATGATCCTGGGAGGCCATTGAAGGTGGTTATAACAATATCTTATTATTCTCTTATTGCTTCATCAGAGCATCGAACACTTCCTTTTGGTGTCTTCAAGGATGACACGTGAGGGATGAGATGATCTTTAATAGAATCTGCAATGATTCTCTTGCATCTAGAGTTAGCCTCATCTCCCTCTGGCTCTTAGAAATTTCTTACTGAAATACTGATCCAAGTCAATTTCTTCAAGGATCAAGGAGGTCCTATACCTCCATACTCGGAATTTGTCAGCTTTACCAAGATTGTCATCAAGCTGGTGTGATAGGTAATTTTGAAATGAGAATCTCAAATGTAAATAGAAAAAGATTACATCTTAACAATTTGAGGTGTCCATCCTGGTTTTGGATCTGGATGATATAGGGTTTGTCATATAAACCCTAATTTTAAAGACTTGGAATATTTCATATTTGATTGTATAGAAATATGCACCTCCTCAAAAAGAGCTAAGAATGATACTCATTTTCGCAAAACTGTGATCAGAACTGCAAAATATCTGATGCCCTATTTTTTTTCAATTTCTTTTGCAGAATTTCATGATATTGTTTCTACATTATCTATGAAATTAATACTCCTCTATGTATCAAAATTCATACTAATGTATCCTCATATTTCCTCCTTCCAAAAACATGAGTTTGAGTAGAATTGGTTTCACTAATTGGGACTTATGAGCGTTTTCCCAAGGTGACTTATTTCAGGACTGTTCAGCATAGCGAACTTGTACAGACTGCCACGTGTCACTGTTTTATCTTTCGGGTATGAACCTTTTACCACAGAATTTATAGTCCATTCCCTATCTAGAACATCTTGTGAAATATATTTTGGACCTTTGTAGACCGATATATAGAAATTCTCCCTAGGTGTCCTGTTTATGGATGAATCCTGGCAGAGGATGGAAACTTGATTTGGAGGAATCATATCTCCCAGAATCTAGAGAATATGAAGCTAAAATTTTTACACAGTGTTCAGTAGAAATTTTTATTCAACCTATAAAATTTTTGGATTCTTAGAATTCTCCATTCTCAATATATATCGAATGTACCAAAACTACTACTTTTAGCATTTTAGGGTTTTCAAGCATGAAACACTAATTTCGATTTGTTGCCATTGCAGTTGTATTTCTGTTATACAGTGAAACTTATCTGATTCATTTTTAATGACAAGATCAAATGGAAATACAAAATATTTAGATCTTACCAATTTAAGATTCCCGAACTAGATCTGGAGCTGATCTTTTGCAGTGTTGATTTTCTGGTCCGAGATCAAATTAGGGTTTGACTTTCCCAAATTTTTACCCAACCAAAAATTTTGATCTTGGTCTCTAAATTTCAATTTTGAGGAGGAGAGAAATCCTAAGATGGGATCACTCAAAAATTCCTCTTCTGTGAAAATACCTAATTTCCCACAGTAGTGACAGGTCAAAAAATGAAAGTGCACGTAATCAAATTCTTCTTTAACCAAAAGATGCGCCCTTCAATGGAGAGTTATCCTAGCATCCTTTTGCTGATGATATTTAGAGACATACCCAAAAATTAAGAATTCCTAGCTTCTGTAGCTGCATAGTGTCTTCTTCTGAGGTTAGCTCTGATACGATGTTATATTTTTATCATTTAGCCAATATGATCTAGGAACTTAACTGAGAGAATAACATGCACAACAATAATCACAAGAGACAAGAGACACAAAGATTTTTCCTTGGGGAAATCATAAAGGAGAAAACCCCACAACTTCATCAGAGATAGAATGAGCACCAATAGCAAAATTAAAACCCAAAGATACAAATATGATCTTCGACAGCTGATCTTTGTCTCACTTGTGCAAGCTCCTCCTCTCTCACTCATGCGCTATAGTTGAGTGAGTGTGTGTTACAAATCAAAAGTCTCATTCTCTATTTATACTTGTTTTCCACTTGAAATTTAATTTATAGGTCTGGATTCACTAGGAGAGTCTAATAACCCTAATACCCCTTAATTGTGGGGACTATTTCCCTGACTTGCAATGGGAGGGTTAACCTCAACTCAATTGTGGGGACTATTGCCCCAAATTACAATGGAGGGTTAACCACAATGAATTTACATGACTTTATTATGTTAATGACTCTCCCGATCGAAGGAACAAACATCTTCGCCATGGTAAAATGAGATACAATAAGAAATATACAAGTGAATACATTCTAAAGTTACAAATACATCAACAATCCCTCTTAACTAGGAAGGTATTCTCTTATCACAGTTCATCAGCATAAGTCTTCATTACTAGATCATCATCAAATCTGGACCATCATCATCACTGCTGCTGCTATCTCAAGCAAATGGTGTTATCTCTCAATTCTACTCTTTATAGGAAGTTCTATAGATCCAACCCTTTTTCATGTTGGTTGTAGGTCTCAGCAGTTATATCCGACCATGGGAGGCCCACCCTGCCACCATGTCAGAAAGGACCAACACTTACATCCACTAAAATGATAGGACACACCATATACCATATGGGGAAAGGACCAACACCTACATCCACCGACATGGTAGCACACACCATATACCATCTGGGGAAAGGCCCAGCACTTACATTCTCTAACCTAGTAGGACAAATGATCTACCATCCAGAGAAAAGGCCCAACACTTATATTCACTAGCCTAGTAGGACACACCATATACCATCTAGAGAAAAGTCCCATCACTTACATCCAATGGCATGGTAGGACACACCATCTACCATTAGGGAAAGGCTCTGCACATACATCCACTCGAATGGTAGGACACATCATCTACCATATAGGGAAAGGATCTGCACTTACATCCAGTGGCATGGTAGGACACAGCATCTACCATCCAAGGAAAGGCTCTGCGATTACATCCACTGGCATGGTAGGACACACCATCTACCATCTAGGGAAAGGCTCTGCACTTATGTCTAACCATGGGAGGCCCCACCTACCACCATGTCTGAAAGGCTCACAAAGTCATCACTTCTCCTTAGAAGGAACCTCGATATTAGAAACACCAAGATTCTCTGTGAAGTACTCAAACTTCACTCTAGCCATTTCTAGGATACAATCACATCAGGGATGATTACGTCTAAGGATATCCTACGATATTTTCTAGGACTGATTACGTCTAAGGACAACCTACAGGACTGATTACATCTGAGAAACCTATGAGCTTCACCTGAATTTTATGCTCATACAACCTGTCTCAACAGCTATGCTAGAACTCATCACTCCCTCTTTCGAGAGATCTCGATCTGGATCACATACTAGAGCCTCACTGCTCCTCTCTGCATCATACAAAAATGCAAGTCATATCAATCAAATCAAATAGTAGTTTTCAAAAAAAACATACTACCTCACAAAAAGCCGAGCAAGTGGCGACATATTTTTCGTCAGCTATACTCTGTGCCATATGGGACTCCTTCCTACTAAAACAAAATATCACACATGATCCCATACTGAAGCAGCACCCCAAAGTGATATTCCTATCAATGGAATTACCTGCCCAATATGAATCCACATAACCATGTAGTTTAGTCGTCTAACTTGTATCATACTCAAATGTACCCTTCAGGTACCTCACTGCATGCTTTTCAACTAGGTTAGCATGTCTCGGATCCAACTGGAACTGGCTCAATGTGTTCACAACAACGAAAATATCTCGTCTCGTATTCATTAGGTACATCAACGACCCAATCATTTGACGACACATCTTGACATCAACCGTCTCTGATGAATCCTCACTCAATAGCTTCAGGTTTGATGCCATAGGTGTGGCCATGAACTTGCAGTCCATCATCCCAAACCTCTTCAAGATATCTAATGCATACTTCCGTTTTCCAAGGTATATTCCATCTGTACTCTGCCACACCTCCATGCCTATAAAATAGTGCATCATTCCCAATTCCTTTCACTTGAACTTGGTAGCAAGTCTCCTTCTTGCATATTTAATGAGTTCCTCTTTTCCTGTCAGGAACATGTCATCAACATATAACAAGAGCATCATTGGTCTTCCACCTTCAACCTTGAAGCAAATTTTGGTGTCCACTTTAGTCTTGGTAAAGAATAGAGCCATCAATAATCTATCCATCCTATCATACCATGTCGAACCTAAAAATATTCTACAGTCACTCCCTCTGAAGCGGAACATCATTCTCCCTTTTCCTTTTGTACTCTATGTATTGAAACATTCTATACTGGAGTGACAAGTAGCTTCCTCTTCTACTAATATTCTATGTATCCATCTAGGGTCACTAGATACCACGATCCTCTATCTTGAACCTTTTCAAAAGTTCTTCTCGCACCCATCTATGAGCTTGTCATCCTCTATAGGCTTTCTTCTTCAACCTTGTAGAAAAGGTTAATATCTTCATCACTCTAGGTGATCTCCAATATCCTCATGTATCTGTTATCCCATGGGTGCTTTTTGAGCATGTACAAGGCCTTCTTTAATTTTCACACATGAGTCTTCTTGTCATGTGTCTCAAATTCCAGTGGTTGCAAATGTCTCTTCGTAGTCTACGCCTTCTTTCTATGAGAAGCCTCATGCTATGAATATTTTCTTGTATCTCATGATGTTTCAATCTACTGCATGTTGGATCCTTCAAATCCATATGGAAGACACTATGGAGTTCCCTTTAGGTCTTGATACCACATCCTAGACATCATTCTTCTTGAACTGGTACTCTCCTTCCCTTTTTTCTTGGCTGCATCGTCATAGATGGAAGGATCTGTATCAATGATGTTGCTGAACATTGTCACATAAATAGAGTGTGTCTAATGCCTCTTGAAGTCTCGTCATACTCTTCTTAATTTTTTATTATTTCTTGAACTGTCGTCACTTGTTATTCGAAACAAGTGTCATCCTTATTTTCTTGTAGGTGATTGTACGCGATCTTTCCTACAATTCAAATGCATTAGTTGTATGGTTAGAAACATTTCATAAGGCATATTCATAATGGAAAATTATTATGCATAAAGATATAATCATGCAACTATTTTAGCTAATACAACATTCATCCATATCTCAAGGAAACTTTCTAAATTCCTTCCATCTCTACCACAACATCATTTATATTATGCACTAATCCAATATGTTAGCAAAGAGGAGATAAGTAGCAATGGAGTGTTGTATAGCACCATGGGATACTTACCCATCATATGCATATTAGTAGTATACTGTCATTAATGCAACCATTCTATCATGCATAATAACACATCAAATGAATATAAACAAATGCATAACCAAACAATATCATTAAATGATAATTGAATACTTATCTTTATTTGTATCATGGGTAGACTCCTTCTTGAGCCTTCAGCTTCATCATCTTCTTCATTCATAATAGCATCATTTCTTATCCAAATTCTAAGATGGATAAGAGGTTCTTCAATAATTGATTTATTCATATTCCTCATCGCGTGAGGGATATTCTTTTAATCGTGAGCACTTGATCTTTAGTTGCTCCCATCTTTCTCATTTTATGAGTCGAGCTTCTTCTTGTGTGCACTCTTCCCAGAATCTGCTGAAGGTAATCACTTTATTTTGGCACACATTCCTCAAATGAATGAATCCCATGATCCTAGGAGGACATTCAAGGTGGTTATAACAATATTTTATTATTCTCTGATTGCTTCATCAAAGCATCAAACACTTCCTTTTGGTGTCTTCAAGGATGACACGTGAGGGATGAGATGATCTTTAATAGAATATGCAATGATTCTCTTGGATCTAGACTTAGCCTCATCTCCCTCTGGATCTTAGAAATTTCTTACTGAAATATTGATCCAAGTCAATTTCTTCAAGGATCAAGGAGGTCCTATACCTCCATACTTGAAATTTGTCAGCTTTACCAAGATTGTCATCAAGCTGGTGTGATAGGTAATTTTGATATGAGAACCTCAAATGTAAATTGAAAACGATTACATCTTAACGATTTGAGGTGTCCATCCTGGTTCTGAATCTGGACGATCTAGGGTTTGTCATAGAAACCCTAATTTTGAAGACTTGGAATCTTTCATATTTGATTATATAGAACCATGCACCTCCTCAATGAGAGCTAAGAATCATACTCATTTTCTCAAAACTGTGATAAGAACTGCAAAATATCTTATGCCCTATTGTTTTTCAATTTCTTCTGCAGAATTTCATGATATTGTTTCTACATTATCTCCAAAATTACTATTCCTCTATGTATCAAAATTCATACTAAGGTATCCTCATATGTCCTCTTTCCAAAAACACAATTTTGAGTAGAATTGGTTTTACCAATTGGGACTTATGAGAGTTTTCCCAAGGTGACATATTTCAGGACTATTCAACATAGCAAACTTGTACAGACTACCACGTGTCACTGTTTAATCTTTCGGTTCTAAAAATTTTACCATAGAATTTATAGTCTGTTCCCTATTTGGAACATCTTGTGAAATATATTTTGGACATTTGTAGCCCGATATATATCAATTCTCCCTAGGTGTCATGTTTATGGATGAATCTTGGTAGAGGATGGAACCTTGATTTGGATGAATCATATCTCCCATAATATAGAGAATATGAAGCTAAAAACTTTACACAGTGTTCAGTACAAATTTTTATTCTACCTATAAAATGTTTGGATTCTGAGAATTCTTCATTCTTGATATATATCGAATGTACCAAAACTACTAGTTTTAGTATTTTAGGGTTTTCAAGCATGAAACCCTAATTTCTGTTTGCTACCATTGCGGTTGTATTTTTGTTTTATAGTGAAACTTATCTGATTAATGTTTAATGAGAAGCTCAAATGGAAATACAAAATATTTTGATCTTACCAGATTGAGATTGTCGAACTGGATCTAGTGCTGATCTTTTGCAGTGCTGGTTTTCTGGTCCGAGGTCAAATTAGGGTTTGACTTTCCCGTAGTTTTACCCATCCAAAAATTTTGATCTTGGTCTGTAAATTTCAATTTTAAGGAGGAGAGAAATCCTAAGCTGTGATCACTCAAAAATTCCTCTTCTGTGAAAATCCCTAATTTCCCGCAGTAGTGACAGTTAAAAAAATGAAAGTGCCTAGAATCAAATTCTGCTTCAACCGAAAGATGCGTCATTCAATGGAGAGTTATCCTAGCATCCTTTTGCTGATGATATATGGAGAGATACCCAAAAATTAAGAATCCCTAGCTTCTGTAGCTGCATAGTGTCTTCGTCTTAGGTTATCTCTGATACAATGTTATATTTTTATCATTTAGCAAATATGATCTAGGATCTTAATTGAGAGAATAACATGCACAACAATAATCCCAAGAGATAAGAGACACAAATAATTTTCCTCGGGGAAACCATAAAGGAGAAAACCCCACAACTTCATCAAAGATAGAATGAGCACCAATAGCAAAGGTAAAACCCAAAGATACAAATATGATCTTTGACAGCTGAGCTCTCTCTCACTTGTGCAAGCTCCTCCTCTCTCACTCACGCGCTATAGTTGAGTGAGTGTGTGTTACAAATCGAAAGTTTGACTCTCTATTTATACTTGTTTTCCACTTGACATTTAATTTACAGGTCCGAATTCACTAGGAGAGTCTAATAACCCTAATACCCCTTAACTGTTGGGACGATTTCCCCAACTTACAATATGTTATCCACCTGAATGGCACCTCTCCGTCCGATTGCCGACATTCACTATGTTGGCACACAAAAGGACATTTATGGATTGAGGGTTTCCCAAAACACTATAGATGGGCTTATTATGAACTACATTTATCATCTATCCAGCTGGCTATTTTTACCTTTTAAATATGTCAAGTCCTGTACGCGACTCTTCTTATATGCAACTCGTGTGTTGTATGCGAGTGTCGGTTATTGCATCTCGCGTACAGATTTGTATGCAGGTTACCCTTAGAGCAACTCGTGTGTCATACGCGAGTTGCCAGTATTGATACCCACGTACACCTTCCTTTGACATTAAAAATAAAAACTCGCGATTACTTGAGATTAGTTAATCCCTTAACCTTAATCACCTTAACTATCTCAACCTCCTCAACCCTCGAAAATGCCTTATTTCACCACGTATAAATATAGGCCTTGGGGAGGGTGATAATCACATAGACTTGAGAGCAAAGTTATGCTGGTGGAGTTTATTCAGAAGTCTTTGTAGTAGTGGAACTCAGAATCCTTTGGTTGCAGAGGAGTCCTTGTCTCAGGCGTTGGGTTTTAATCTTAACTCTTTCATTATTGTTAATAAAGAGAATCCTTCTTCCATATGTGTCTTGAATGTCTCTCATATATTGTGGTTTGATAAATACTTATAATTCAGCACTCTGTATATGATTTATCTAACCTATTTATATATATATATCATCTTGTATTTGGAGGATTGGCTCTTCACAGGTGAAGGAGAAGCATCCCTGAAGGCTTTGGAGGAGGAGCAGAGCGGAAGAGGACAATCTAGGATCAATCGTCGTGTATCGGGTGAGTCTTTCCTATCCTCCTCTTTCCTTTACTGCACTCTAGAGTCGATTTCCTACAAGTTTCATGAGTATGTTGGTAACCCCAGACCTTTGGTTATAAGGTGTTTATTCCTGTACAACACAATAGGAGGGTTAACCTCAACTCAATTGTGGGGACTATTGCCCCAACTTACAATGGAGGGTTAACCTCAATGACTTTACATGACTTTATTATGTTAATGACCCTCTCGATCGAAGGAACAAACATCTTCGCCGGGTTACAATGAAATACAATAAGAAATATACAAGTGAATACATTCCGAAGTTACACATACATCAACATTGACAGTATGCTCTACTTCATCGTCTGATTCTAGGAACCTGTGGTTGTCTTACTCGTGCTTGACCAAGTATTCTATACCATAAATCATATGATACTGCATATTGGTTCTAAATTTCATTGTCGCTTCATCATTCACAACTGCATCCCTTCTTATCCAAATACTAGGATGGGTAATATGTTCTTCTTTGTCATGGGTTTAATTATTCTGGATTAAAGTACATATTCTTCATCACTTTTGTAATCAACTCTTTCTTCTTTGATTATTTTTGTTGTCGGTTCATGATCTTCGACGGTGTGAGCATGATGTCTTTTCTTCTTCGACTTCTTGTTGGAGAATCCTTTGTTTCTAGGACAATCTCTGTAGTAGTGTCCCTTCTCATAGCATGTGACGTAACATCTAATACTGGATGGATCTCTTTTGAATTTCTTGTCTTTTGTGATGAGCGTCCTCCCTTTTTGTGATGATGGTCCTCCTTCTTTCTATGATTTCTTCTTGTGTGAACTATGAGAGCTTGATCTTTAATTGTTCCCATCTTATCTTCTCTTTCTATGAGTCAAGATTCTTCTTGTGTGCATTCTTCGTAGAGTATGATAAAATTGATCAACTTCCTTCTCGCACATATTCCTTGAAATAATGAATCCCATGATATTTGGAGACCATTAAAGGTGGTCATAACAATATATCCTTCCTCGACATTCTCTCTGACTACTTCAAGTTGTTCCTTGATTTGAGAAACCCTTGTGAAGTAATATTGCATGGTCACTTAGTTTTGTATATTCACATTCTTCACCTGGTTCCTCAATGTCATCTTTCAGTTGATGTTCTTTTCTTAGAACAACTTTGTCAAAGCATTGAACACTTCCTTAGGTGTCTTTAAGGATGACATGTGGGGGATGAGATGGTCCTTAATAGAATATACAATGATTCTATTGGCCTTGAACAAGTTCTTCTTATGGATGGACTTATATTTATCTCCCTCTAGACCTAGAACTTCCTTACTTATATAATTATCCAAATCATTTTCTTCAAGGATTAGGGAGATCCTATACTTCCACGCTCGGAAGTTGTCATCTCCCCCAAGCTTATCATCAAGTTGGGTGTGATGAGTCATTTTGAAATGAGAACCTCAAATGGAAATAGAAATTAAATATATCTTACCGATTTGAAATTCCCAAGCTAACAATGGAGCTAGTTGACCTAGGGTTCCATAGAGAAACCCTAATTTTCCAAACTTGCAATCTTGGAATTATGTCTGGATAGAAAGATGTGCCTCCTTGAGGTGAGTTGTTCAGTAAGGTATTTTTCCAAATTTGGTGGAGGGAAACTCCAAAACAATGATGCCCTAGTTTCCCCCAGCAGTAGAGATAAGTCCAAAAATGAAAATTCTCAGAACTAAATTTTGACTTCTTAGAAAGATGTTCCCTTCTAGGGTGAGTTTCTTAGTGAGGTCCTTTTCTGAAAATTGTGGTGGGAAGCCTGCAAAATTTGAAGCACTAGTTTCTTCCCACAGTGTCCTATAGTAAAAAATGAAACCTTTTGGAACTAAAGTCTGATTCCATAGAAAGATGCTCCCTTCTAGGGTGAGTTTCCTAATATACTCTTTTTTCCAAATTGATGCAGAAAAGCCCTAAAAGTTTGATGCCCTATTTTTCTCCTGGCACTAGTGTCTGGGTCAAAAATGAAAATTATCCAAATTTGATTCTACTTCCTCAAAAATATTTTCTCTCCTAAGGATATTTATCCTAGCTTTATTTTATTGATGATCTATGGAGGGAAGACCTTGAATTAGGAAGCCCTAGTTTTCGTTGTCGCATAGTTGTTTCTTTCAGAGAGGATCTGATACCATGTAAGTTTTTCTAATGTAATTCAAATTGATTGGGATATTTATATGAAATAATAACAAGCACAACAATATGCATAAGATCCAAAATATACACAAGACACAAATATTTTCCTTAGGGAAAGCATAAAGGATAAAATACACAAACTTCCTCAAAATAGTTTCGTCACTAAGACAATATCACAAGATGGAAAAACCAAAGAATTAGAAGTCTTATGCATCTCTCTCTCTCTTTCCTTTGTATCCTCTCTCTCCTAATGCACACTTTAGAGAGTGTGAGTGTGTTTCCAAATGAGGGATGGTGCATCCCTTTTTATACACATCAAGTGATTGAACTAAAACATGTTTGTCCTAACCTCTTAATCTAGTAGGGCCGACTTCACCTAGGGAGACTCAAAAATACATTTTATTATATTCAACTTGAGCAATATTGCCCCGACTTACAATGGACAGTTTACCTCAGTGAACACATACAATAATGACATCCCGATAAGAGGGGAACACATATCCAATGGGGGTACAACAATATACAATGATAATATACATCAGAATATCTTCCAAAGTTACGAATACAACAATATATTTTCATTTTAATTTTTTTCATATTAAATTAGAAAACTATGAGTGGTGGAGTGAAACGTAATCAATAAAACAAAATCAACAATGGCCATCGAGCTAGAATACATATGGATTCCCTATACCAAACAAGAAGTGAACTAATTTGGACTTCTCACTAGGGTGAACCCTTGGATATTGGGTGGTAAATTTAAACCCATTAATAGAAGTGACGTTAGAAGGAGGGTGAATGAAAAGCTAACCCATGTAGAGCCATTTTCTAAAATGTATTAACAACCCATGGGTCATGTCCTTTTCCTTGTAAGGGATCATGCTTTTAGTGTTTCAATACAATTACAACCTATCCTAAATAAGACAATACATCTATTGTATAAATATAAATTTGACGATGAAGGGGAAACCTCTATGTTAGCACTTAGAATGTACCAAAGGTTGTGGAAGGTAAATTTCAAGGTAACAGAAAAACCACTTTAAGAAAGGGAGGTGGCTTCTTTATTTCTAGAGAGATATCTCTCACGGTTTTTTAACAAGGCCATATATAGAATGAATTAAACTTTCATTTTAAATTGTGGTTGAAACAAGGCAAGAAAAATATTGGGATATGGAGTCATAAACATCTATGAATTACATAAAATTTTGCAGGTGGAAATCCACAAAGGTAAGGTAGCACTCGGTTACAGTCAAATAGTAGTTTGTCTGGTGACAAAGAAAGAACAAGAATAGTCCATCTACATAGAGCACCTAAAAGATGAATTCTGCATCAATTTTGGAAAGAAAGATTTGGTGAATACCTAAAACAATAGCTAGATCATCACAATATGAATTATGATCTATCATACACTTATTCTAGATATGAAGAAAACACAATGATGAGTTTAACAGGAAAAACATGCAAAGGGAAAAGGAGATAATAGACTATAACTATGAAATACACAGGAATCTTTGCAACAACAAACCAGCAGTCTGCTCTACAATTTTATTACTGATAGATCACAAAATGCGTAACAAAAAATTCTCAAGGGTTCCAACCTCATTTTCCTCTATTGATGGTGTATTTATAGTGTCCTAGGATCCCGAGACCAACCCCGAAACAGATCAAAAACAATTACAACATGAGACTGAAAATCTTAACAAAATGATGACTTAGTGGATCCACCATAATCATAAACCAAATAGAAAAGCTTGCAGGGTCACACATTATGGATCAATTGGAGGATTTGGACAGCAAGAACTCAATCTCTCCTGCTGAAAATGATATTTCAAAGGATCTTCGAGCGATCTGCAACAGCTTCATTTATTCCTGCATCTTCACCTACGAAACAAATTCTAGACCATTGATCTTTACATTCTCAAATCCTGAAAGTTCAATGATGTGGCTCTTTAATATTCTGTAGATTTGAAAGGTTGATATATCCATGCTATTTGGATCAGCAGAATCTACCACGACCATAGATCTAATCTTCTTTAAATCTCGACCGTCAAAATATGTTGATCTTTAATACATTCCGCAAATTTGAAAAGTTAATTTTCATGAGCATGTTGGATTAGCGGAATTTATCTCCATCGTTGATATACACCACCATCAATCCTTTCCATTGAAACATGTGATCTTTGTAAACAATTCCGTAAATATGGAAATTTATTTTCTTCATGCAAGTTAGATCGATAGAATGAATTTGCACCATGGATCTGAGATTAGGGATGATCTGGATTGCTGAAAGCTGCGGGGTACACCTTTTTCTGCATATTGGGAGGTCTTCTTAACTCGTGCATAGGTTTCCCTTTTCCACACCATTTATCTTCACCATAAACTTTCCCAGTCATTAATCTAATATCAAGCTGCGGGCTGGTGAAAGGAGGAAATCGGGATCTCTGCATTTTATTGCCAAATTCTTATGTTTATGACTTCCTCCTTTCTCCTCCTTTCTAGACCGTCGATCTCGGCGGAAGAAATCTGAGCCATAGATCTAGCGAATTGCAAAAGGTGGAAAACGGGACCTGAACTTTTTGGGAAGCTCTATTTTAATATTCCTACTCCTGGCTTTTTGCTTCCACCTTTTCTTTCTGCATCGTTGATTTGTGTGGGATCTCTATGAACTGTAGATCTTGCGGATCGCGGAAAGCGAAAGTCGAATTTTCCAATTTTACAACTCAAAACTTCACTTGTTCTGCTTTCGCCTTTCTACTTTTGGTTGTTTCTTTCTGTACCATTGATATTTAGTGAAATCGCTTTGAGCCATCAATCTTCTAGATCGTGGAAAGCGAAATTTCAACCTTTTCACGACCAAATTCTTTGTATTCCTATTTTTCAATTTCTGCCCTTTCTATTCTTCCGCATTGTTGATCTGTGCAGATGGATCTCAGTCGTTGAATTTGGACGGTGGAAAGCGGAAGGTGGAAGTTCTAACTCTCTATGACCAAACCTTTGTATCTTCCACTTTTTGATTTCTGCCACTTTTATTCCCACTTTTTCCTTTCCGCACCGTCGATTTGTGCGTAAATGGTCTGGTTCGTTGGATCTAGACTATGGAAATCCAAAGTTGGGCTTACCACTTTTATAACCAATTTTTTTAGCTCCTTCCCGCACTTCCACTCCTGACTTTCCTTGGGTGAAAATGAATATTGGCCTTTGATCTCCTATGTTGTGCATCTAGGCCGTCTGTTTCCTATCAACATTTAGCTAAGGGAGGATTTCTTCGTTTATATGCATTTGAAGGTCAAAAATCAAAATTTCTTTAAGTATTTTGAATTCTTGACCTAGAAATGTCCCTTCAAACACCTGCAAATCCTCATCAATAGTATTTAAGGTTATGTGATATGAAAATTTTACAAACCTTATTCCACCATATTTCCTAGATCTCTTACCAATTACTTAGCCCATAAATGGTGCTAACAACTAGCTCCAAATTGGGATGTTATCCTCCCTGTGAGGTAGTAAAGAACCCGTAGACCAGGTTCCAAATCCATTGGGTGCCTCCCAACATTTATGACCTCAAACATATTATTTTTTTAAGTAAAACATAAAGAAAAATAGAGACATGGCTAACCCGCTAGATCTTAGGGCCTTCTCTTCGAGATTCAAATCCTTTATCTCACCATCTGTACTGTTTGAAAAGAAAATAAATATATACAACTACGATACAAAAATTACCTCCTCCTTCAGGACACGTAATTTTTGAGAAGCCTTCCATTGACCGGACCTCCATTTAATAAATACCCATCTTCATGTTGTATAATAAATGCATTCTCAGCTCTGTGTGTTGCAATGATATAAGGACCTACCCACATGTGATCAAATTTTCCATGTTTATCTTCCCTAGGAGTATCCCACTTCAAAACCAAATCATCCATATTGAATTGTACTTCCTTTACCTTCCTAGCAAAAGTGTTCTTCATATTTTCTTGATGTACTTTCACTTTACCATAGGATCTGTACCTCAACTCATTCAATTCTATGATCTGATTTATTCTTCTTTGCACATGATTTGGTTCATCCTGTTGTTCCTGCAATAACTTCATGACGGGAACTCCCAAATATGCTAGAAAAATCACTTTATCCCCACACACCAACTGGAATGGAAACATCCCAATTGCTCTTTTTGCGTTGACTATGTCAGCCCACAAAGCATATTTTAGCTTTGTATGCCAAGATCTTTTGCTATCCTCCAACAGCTTCTTAATGATTCTCACTAGGATTTTGTTTGAAGATTCAACCAGTCCATTTCCCTGTGGATAGTGTGCAGTAGAATGATTGAGAATAATATGATACTTGTGATAGAAACTTATAATTTTCTTAGATTTAAAAGAATAAGCATTGTTTGTCACAATCCTTTTGGGACAGCCAAATCTAGCCAAGATATTATCTTCCAGAAAATCCATAATTATTGTCTTTGTGGCCCTTCTTGTAGGTATTGCTTCAATCCACTTAGTGAATTAGTCAGTTGTTGTTAAGATCCATCTATGATGTCCTAAAGAGTTTGGATTTATTTCCCCAATATAATCCAGTCCCAACTGCTAAAAAGGAGCTTCTACTAATATAGGAATGAGGGGGAGTGGGACCAATTTTCTCTTACCATAAAAGATCTAGAATTGGTGACATATGGTAGTCTCCTTCTAAACATCTGAAAACATTGAAGGCCAGTAAAAACCATCCCTTAGAATCTTGTTTACTGTCACCTTCCAAGAATGATTCCCACCACAGTCTCCCTTTTGAAATTCCTTCATAGTCTACTTAGCTTCATTTTCCAAGAGGTAATTGAGAAAAACACCACCATGATCTTTCCAATAAAGGTATTGATTTAGAATATAGAACTTGGCAGATTTCAACTTTACTGATGTTGCTCTTGTTTTGCTTAACCCTATAGGATCTTGTAAAGTTTACAACACATACACAATATCAGAATACCATGGAGACACAAAGAAATCAGGCATTACCTGCACCTCTGCATCAAGCTTATTTGAATGACTGGTCAGAAAATTTAGCTGCAAGGATTCACAATTAGAATTTGTCATCATATTTACAACTTGGTGGGATTAATTTCAATGTCATATTCCAGTAACACATCAATCCTTTTTTTTCTTTTTGCCTCTGGATCTTGCTATTTGAGGATGTCCTTCACCACATTACTAGGAACATAAGCAATGACATTTGAATGAAGAACATAAAATCTAAAATATTTCAAATATTTAATCAGAGCATATGCTTGTTTTTCCATAATTTCATACTTCAACTCTCCATCTCTTAACACCTTACTAAATAAGGCTATAGGTTGTTCGACATTCTAATTGTTCTTCTGTAACAATACTCCAGCAATAGTGTGATCAGAAGCTAAATAAAAGATCAGAAAGTCTTTTCTAAAATTTGGACTTACCAGAACTAGTGCTCCTTTGATAGCTTGTTTAATATATTTGAAAGACCTCCTTGCATATATTGTCCAATTTATCTCATGGTCCTTTTTAAAACATGTTAGTGATATTCATTAATATCTCAGCAAAAATGGGAACAAACCTTGTCAAGAAATTTACCTATCCAATGAAGGATTGCACTTCCTTTTTGCTTCTTGGCTCTTCAACTTTCAGGATTGCACTGATCCTCTCTGGATCGATTTTTATAACATCCTTTTAAATAATGTTCCCTAGAAATTTCCCTTCCTCCAATGAAAATTGTGATTTTCTGGGTTTTAATGATATTCCATACCCTTTACACTTCAGAAAAACATTCTCCAAATGTTTGATATGCTCACTATCATATCTTGAGTACACAGTGATATCAGCCATGTAGGAAACCACAAATTTATCCTTTTCCTCTGAAAAATCAATGTCCATGGCACGTTGGCAAGTGGCCCCTACATTCATTAAATCAAAAGGAATTTTTTGCATACATAAATGTACCCCATGGTGTAGTAAAGGAAGTATTTTCTTGGTCTTCAGGAAACACTTGTATCTGATTGTATCATGAGAAACCATCCATAGTTGAAATGCTCTCAGACCCTACCACTTTCTACAAAATATGTCCCATTTTTGGCAAAGGGTAATTATCCTTAAAGGAGACTTTGTTAAGATTTCTGAAATCTATGCAAAGCCTAATTTCACCACTATTTTTCCTAACAGGCACCAAATTTGCAACCCATTTGGAAAATATCAGAGTCACTATAATCTTGGAATTGAATAATTTTTTAATTTCCTTCTCAATAACAGTCAACATCATTGGATTAACTCTTCTCAATTTATGTCTGAAAAGTTTCTCACCAAGTTTTATTGGGATTGTATTTTGTATGATATAAGTATCATTATCCTTAAGGTCTTCATAACTACATGCAAATACATCAGTGTATCTTTTCATCAAATTGACATAGTCTTCTTTTTCTTTGATAGGAAAGTTCTTTTATAGCTTCATGATCCTTGGATTTTCTTAAGTTCCTATATTTTTCTCTTCAACAGAATCATATGTAGCCTTCATTTTTGGATCTCTAGAAACATCATTTTGATCAAAACTATTCTCTAGGGGGTTTATTTCTCTGGGGATATGATTACTCTTCAACTGAACTATATCCTTTCCCCGTAGTGAGTTTTTGAAATTTATGTTTTCAGCAATTTATTCTTCACTCTCTTCAACATCATGGAAGTTTTCACAATTATAATTTTCATTATCTATCTAAGTATTCAAAAACTCACTAGATAACTCCAGAAATATTTTTATTTGCATATCATCTTCAAATACTTTTCAGTATTTGGAATTATCTGGTATGGAGGGTTAGTTCACAATATCAACTTTATACTTTCTTTGGCCAGCAGTGGGAGTTTTGAATTTACCAGTAGGAACAACCAAAGAGTCAGCTATTGTGTTTTCATATATGGAAATCACTCTGATCTTATGCTCTGTAAAATAGTTACCAAACACATCCCATACCTCATTTTTATAAGACCTCATTATGGGATGTTAGGTCTGATAACTGTCATTCACCTGGTTTATTACAAGCTCTGAATCCCGCATGATTTGTACCCTCTTTTCTCTCGGATCCTTTAAAGAATTTATCCCCAGAATTAAGGCTTCATACTCTGGCACATTATTGGTACATTCAAAATTTAACTTATATGACAAATCCTTAAAATCCTTGATAGGGGAGATAATGTACACACCAACAGTGGCACCAATTTTTTCCACAGCTCCATCAAAATACATGTTCCAAAGACCCTCTTATTTCTATTTCTTTTCCAAAGTCTCTTGTCTCTTTGCATACTCTTTCTCTTCCTTCACTTTAATGGGTACAGGAATTTTGGGATCATAGGGAAAAATATCATTAAAAAAAATGGAAGATCCTAAGTCAGTATCAACAGCATAGATAGCATGACTTTCAGTTTTTTCTTGGCTTATAACTACATAAGGTGATTTTTTCTCACTGTATAACCTTTTATTTCCACCATCCATAGGAATGGTAGCATAAGACATATCCATTTGCAAACTTCCCTTCAATTTAGAAGTCCAATACCTTGACAACAATACACCAAATTTTGGAAGAATGTCTGCTACAACAATATCCACTACCACAATATTAGATGGCATTTTTTCCAAAGTTACCACCATATCCTTAATCAACCCAAGACACTCCACCTTCCTGGAATCAAAGGAATACAAATCTTTATATGGTCTAGTGACTTCCATACCCAAACTTTCTACCACTCCCTTAGGCATTAAATTATGAGAGGCACCAGAGTCTATCATAGCATTGTGCACAATCATATCATGTACATTTAAACTTGGGTAAAAAGGAGGAGCTTTCTCATCATCCACATTTCTAATTTTTGACCCTAAGACAATGGTGGGAGCATCATCAACCACCTCTAAGATATCTGGTTGAAATTCTCCCTAACTCCTGACCATGTCTGTTATCTTGTCTCTGTACTCCTTGTTTCTTAGAAACGCATTGAACGTAATGGGAATTTTCACTTTTGAGAGCTCTCTCTGCAAGTTAAAAGTGGAAACAACTTTCTCCACATCCACCAGTTTTGATTGTTTAACTTCTTTTGTTTTCTCTATTTTATTTTCTGGTTCCTTATACACAATAGGTTATTTTTGTTTTTCACTTCTCTTTTTTGTAGTCTATTGACTACTAGAAGGTTTATTTTGATTTAACCTTCCTTTATTTATAGTAACTTCTCTATTTATCAATTTTAGCTTCCTTTAAACATCATCTATGGCATGCAAATATCCTCTTTGGTATTGCTCTGATTCTACCTCAAGATCATTATTGGCATCCCCTTGAGAAAACATACTATGCTCCTCCTTAGTGAGGTATATTTTAGAATCCAAGTCACCAAAATGGTGGATATGATCCTCGATAGATTCAGCTCCATCTTCATCTGTAACATAGTTCTTAGGAAAAGGTGGCCTTATTTGCTGATATTCAGGATTTCTAGGATTTTTCATATCCATCTATATAATTTTTGGAAGTGGGGGAGGATTGGGCCTTCTGAAGTTTAGGTTTTTGATTTGAGGTTCATTATGTTCTCTGTTCACTGGATTATTATCCGTAGTCATCCTATCCATCAACTTCTCCATTGTTTTCATCGTCATTTCAAACTTCACATCATTTGAAGAAGCATCAACAGAAGCAGAAGCATAAGGCACATTTTCTTCTCTATCTTTCCTTGTTTCTACTTTCTTGTTTATTTTTCCACTCGCCATCATGTTAGATTCCACCTCCAAGGAATCTTGAAACATGACAGGAAGACTTGTTGATTTTCTCTCTCTCAACAACAGAGAAAAGTCACTATTAAAGGCATCATCATAGACTTGTATTTTTGCAGCACCTACCAATGGTTTGATATCAACAGGGATAGAGTTATACACCCTCATAGATCTACTAGAAAATGCATGAATAGATTCAAAACATCCATTCTTTAGACTATTATAATGAGAAAGAACCTATAGAGCACTTTTCTTATCATCCCACCTTTATAAAAATGCATTTTGGAAAGATTTAAATGTTAAAATGGATCCAGCAGGAAAGTCTTTGAACCATTTCTTTGCCTCACCTGAAAAACTTAGCACAAACAGCCTCATCTTAACATCATCATCATCAACCAACTCCAACTCTACAAAATCATCAAACCTATAAACATGTTTTCTTGCAGTGAAATTTCCCTCCCCGTCATAGAATGGAATTCTCTGGGCATAACCTTGAGGAATTTCATGCACCATGGCAGGTAAGGCCAATGGGGAAAATATTGAAGCCATTTGTCTAGGTGGATTTGGAAAAGGAGGAGGAGCTTGAAATGCTAGAGGGGTTTGGACAGTTGGTGGGATATAAGGCTGAAAGCTTTGAACAACATGGTTTCTTCCTTCAGTTTTCACAAAATTCTGAAGATTGTGCCAAATAGAATCAAGCAAATATGATTCTAACCTACTAGGATTAATTCCAATTTCCTTCAAATTAGATTTAGACTTTGATTTCAACAAGGATATTTTAAAATCTGTTTCCTGCCCAAAATTCTGAATGGTATGAAATTCTTGAGACAGTGGAGCACCAAACTGAGAAATATCTATTCGTTCTTTTCCCTTATTTCTAAGCAATATTTTCAGGATTTTCCACACTCGATGATGTTTCAGTGTTAGGGTTACCTCGTATACGCGACCTCTTGGGAGCTAGGAGGCCTTCTGAAATCTCGCTTGAAATCGATGTGGAGTTTCCATGGAAAATTATACAACCTTTTCAACTTCAAAAGTCTCTATTTTCCCACATAAACCCTTTCTTCTTGGAATCTTTGTCGTCTCCCAAGGATGATTTACACTTTCAGTCCCCGGCAACAGTGGCGATTTGTTAGCACTCAGAATGTACCCAAGGTTGTGGAAGGTAAATACAAAGGTAGCAGAAAAATCACTTTAAGAAAGGGAGTTGGCTTCTTCCTTTCTAGAGAGGGATCTCTCATAGCTTTTTAATAGGGCCAGATATAGAATGAAATAAACTTTCGTATTAAATTGTGGTTGAAACAAGGCAAGAAAATATTAGGCTATGGAGTCATAAACATATGAATTACATAACAGTTTGTAGGTGGAAATCCACAAAAGTAAGGTAGCACTCGTTATAGTAAAATAGGGGTTTTTCTAGTGATAAAGAAAGAACAAGAACAATCCATCAACACAGCGCACCTAAAAGATTAATTCTGCCTCAATTTTGAAAATAAAGATTTGGCGAATACCTAAAACAATAGCCATAGCATTATAATATGAATTATGAGCTATTATGCACTTATTCCATATATCAACACTACTACATTTTGACCAAAAATCCGACGCCCGTCATGTCGGACTTTCGACACTTCCCCGTCGCATGTACGACACTTTGGTTTTTTTTGAAGCGTCGGAAACTTGTCATCGGTTAAGCGACACTTAAGCAACCGTCGCTTAAGCGACACTTAGTTAACCGTCGCTTGAATTTAACTCGTCGGTTATCCGACACTTATTAAGCGACAATGACAAATTTTTAAAAACTTTTAGACCCACTAGGCGTCGGATAAGCGACACTTATAAGTGTCGGTGAAAGACTACGCGTCGAATAAGCGACACTTATAAGCGTCGCATAAGCGACGACTGTTAATTTTTAAAAAAAAAAATTGTAAACTGTCGGATAAGCGACACTTATAAGCGTCGCATAAGCGACGACTGTTAATTTTTTTAAAAAAAATAATTGTAAACTGTCGGATAAGCGACACTTATAAGCGTCGCTTAAGCGACGACTGTTAATTTTTTTTTTTTTAAATAATTGTAAATTGCTATAGATTGGGGTGGCGACATATGTTTAAAGTTTAAAGTTTTAAATGTCGAATGTTTAATGCATTGGGGGTGGCGGCATTAGTATTATATCTATTGATTATGTCGAGGTATTATAATATTGGAATGTTGTGTGAAGAACAACCTGGTTCATTGTCAAAAATGATTCATTGTCAAAACCAAATCCTAAGTCAAACCATATTGTCCCATATACATTCCGTCGAAGAAACATTGAATCAAATTGTAGCATGTCACTCTAAAGAGGGCACTATCACTGCCCTTGTATATGCCTACAGGTATCAATCCCAAACTGTAGTATATATGCAGTGATAACACTTCTACATAGTACCGAGGATCCTAACAACAAATATAACCATAGCAAAACTTTCCGTACTGAAAGCACTAAACATATCCTTTGCCAAAAAGGGATTCATTGTCAAAAACACCAAATCCTTGGCCATATACAGAATGCCATATTAACATGTCCCATATACAACCTGTCAAAATAAAACATTGAACCAAACTGCATCACGTCACCCTAAAGAGGTCACCATCTCTGTCAATGTAAATGCCTACATAAAAGAACATAATTCCAGATTTCCTCCCAAATCATGATACAAATTCCTCTAGCATATTATCATAAAGACTCCATAACAATCAATCATAAAAATACCATCCGAGACTTGTCACCCTCACTGTCCATAAGATGAGGCTAACTGAAAGATAAAAGTAGAAAGACTCATTTACATAAAAAGGCCAGGATTATGCTCTGTCAAGATACCATTTTTGTTTTTACTGAGTTGCTAGACTTGCAGCCACTTCCTGTGTCTGCGTTAAGAAATCCCTCATATGAAGCACTTTATCAACAGTTTAGACACTTCAATCCTAT
>LPNX011196495.1:0-13373 GCA_001517045.1 Pseudotsuga menziesii
AACACACCAATAACATGATAAAATAGATATGATAGGGTGGATTGGACTTATATTAGACTGATTCTGATACAAATTGGTATTCCTCTCATTACTGTTAACTGGATCATGAGCTGTCTTTCCACTGCTAATTTTGCGGTTCTGATAAATGGAATCCCATCCAATTTCTTCTCTGCTTCTAGAGGTATTCGTCAAGGCTGTCCTTTATCTCCGCTCCTTTTTATTCTTGTTATTGAAGGTCTCAGCTTACTAATCAG
Source organism: Pseudotsuga menziesii (assembly GCA_001517045.1). Classification (NCBI taxonomy): domain Eukaryota; kingdom Viridiplantae; phylum Streptophyta; class Pinopsida; order Pinales; family Pinaceae; genus Pseudotsuga; species Pseudotsuga menziesii. The sequence goes on from LPNX011196495.1 coordinate 255, forward strand.
GGATGCTAAAGCTAATGGTCTGATTAAAGGAATAAAACTCTCTCCCTCTCTTTCCCTCTCCCACCTACTTTTTGTTGATGATGTGATTCTTATGGGATCTGGTACTCTACTTGACTGGTCAGCTTTTGAAGTTATTTTGGAGACCTTTTGCAGTGCTTCGGGAATGAAGATCAACTTTGATAAATCATGTTTATTATATAACAATCTTCCTGATGTCTGTCTGAACTGGTTTACTAGTAATCTACCTTATAAATTGCAGCCATTACAAGATGGACTTACATATTTGGGATTTTTTTTGAAGCCCCACAGTTATAGAGTATTGGATTGGAATTGGCTTATTAAAAAACTAGAAAAAAGAATCTGTCATTGGACCAATAAAATGCTTTCAATAGGGGGCAGATTGATACTAGTTCCATCGGTCCTTTCCAGTATTCCTGTGTACTGGATGGGTCTTGCACCACTCCCTACCACCACTTTACAGACTATTAGAAGGGTTATGTTCAATTACCTGTGGGGATCTACCAGCACAAATAAAAAATATCACCTGGCAAACTGGATGGCCCTCTCTTGGCCCAAGGATTTGGGTGGGTGGGGCATTAATGGATTGTCAGAGATCCTCTAAGGGAAAATGTGGAGGATATTATCAAGGATTGGGACCTAGAAAACATCAAGCCAGCCCACAGTCAGTTCACTTGGACCAACAAAAGAAGGAGACCTGGTCACATTGTGGCAAGGCTATACAGGTTCCTGGTCCAGCAAATCTTCTCAATGCTTGGCTTCAGATCTGATTCCTCTATTTTGGCTTTCGGGGTCTCTGATCATAAACCAATTCTTCTTGTTCTGGAAAAAGAGAAAAACCTCAACCCCATTCTCTTTCATTTTAGTCCTATTTGGATTAACCATGATGGGTTCCATGAACTTGTAAACTCGGTTTGGGATTCTCCGATCTCTGGATCCCCTTTCTATGTCTAGGAAGAGAAGCTAAGGCAACTTAAAAAGACTCTCAAATCCTGGGCCAAGACTCAGAAGTGTCCTGCGGCCCAAAGGATCGAAGCGCAGCATTCTCTGGAAAAGCACCAAAGGGAGCAAGAATCTCAGCCGATGAATCTCTCCTCCCTAGAAAAAGAAACCATTCTTCATAGGAACCTCCATGAAGCCTATAGGATTGAAGAAGAATATTTAAGACAAAAACATAGATGTCTTTCGCTAAAAGCCGGAGATAAAAATTTGACCTTCTTCCATAAGCAGGCTGAAGGCATGAAATATTTTAAGGCTATTAAGGCAATCCAGAATTAGGGCCAAGTCATCCAAGAGTTTGAAGAGATCAAAAGGGCTGCCCATGATCACTTCCAGAAGGTTTATACTGATGATACTCCTGTCGCCCCACCCTCCCCCATACTGGAGCCAATTCCCAATATGATCAATTGTTCCACTAATAGGAAATTAACTGCTCCGGTCTTGAAGAAAGAAATAAAACCGGCTCTGGCAAGTATGGATCCCGACAAGGCACCGAGTCCGGATGGGTTCTCCGCTAGATTTCTCAAAGCTTGCTAGAAGACTATAAAGCATGACCTTTGTAGAATGGTTACCAAATCCCAATTCTACAACAAGCTCGGGGGAAGCACCAATTCAGCCTTTCTTGCCCTTATCCCCAAAGAAAAAGGAGCCACCTCCTTTTATAGATTCAGACCGATTTCATTATGCAACATCGGGTACAAAATCATCACTAAAGTCATTGCTAATTGGCTCAAAGAGGTCCTCCCAAATATCATTCCTAAAAATCAAGGTGGATTTGTAAAAGGCAGGCATGTCACTGATAACATCATCTTGGTTCAAGAAACTATCCACTACAGCACGCAGTGTTGGGAAAAAGGTATGATCATCAAACTGGATTTAGCTAATGCCTTTGATCNCATGTCGCTGATAACATCATCTTGGTTCAAGAAACTATCCACTACAGCACGCAGTGTTGGGAAAAAGGTATGATCATCAAACTGGATTTAGCTAATGCCTTTGATCGAGTTAAATATGAATTTCTCTTTCAGGTCATGCAAAGGTTTGGTTTTGATCCAAGCTTGATTCACTGGATCCAAGCCTGTATTAAATATCCTTGGATTTCCCTTTTGGTTAATGGGCGAGCTGCTAATTTCTTTCAATCCTCCAGGGGTCTTCGTCAGGGTTGTCCTCTCTCTCCTCTTATCTACACCATTTAGGCCTTGGTCCTTAGCTTTCAGTTGAATCAAAGCCAGTTTAATAATGACCTTATCGGGCTCCGCATTGCCAGAGGAGTTAAAGACATTAATCATGCTCAGTTTGCTGATGATACTATTCTACTAGATGGGGCTAGTGTAAATTCTGCTAGACTTTTTCAAAAAGGATTAGTTCTCTACCAAGAGACCTCTAGCATCTTGATCAATTTCAGGAAAAGCCAAATTCTTAGCTGGAACTGCAATCCTAGAGAGATGAAGGACATAAGCAAAATTATGGGCATCGAAGGTAAAACTCTCTGGGACTCCTTCAAATACCTTGGAGTCCCCATTTTCAAAGCCTCTCCTAAATCCTCCTCATGGCTCTAGATCATTGACAAAATCAAAAGCAGGATCAACACCTGGGGAGCATCCTGGTTAAATCCTGCGGGGAAGGTAGTCCTTATTAAAGTTGTTCTCACCATCATACCTATCTACCAATGTTCCATTCTTCTGGCTCCTAAGAGAATTCTAGCCAGTATTGAATAAATGCTCAAAAACTTTCTCTGAAAGGGAGGGATGCAAAATGAGAAAAATCTCCCTCTTGTCAGTTGGAAAATATCACCAGGCCTTGGATCCATGGAGGAATTCAAATTAGGAATCTGGAGCTACAAAATTTAACTCTCGGAGATAAAAACCTTTGGAAAATAATAACTGGAAAATCGTCTTGGTGTAAAAAGGCACTCTGGAAAAAATATCTATCTGGAAGTCGCTTGAGAAGTCTAGACAGCCTGCCAAGAGTGAGGAAAGGTTCGGTAATTTTCTCCATTCTGGCAAAATATTTTCCCTTCTTTTCTGACAGACTAACGTGGATTCCGGGCAATGGGAAGAAGATTAAGGTTTGGGAAGATTCTATCATGGTTGAGCCCCCAATTGGCCAGATGACTTGCTTGGAGGAGATTAAAGATTATCTGCAAAGTTGCAACTTGGTTACCCTGTGGGACATCTTTGACTGGAATCAGGATGGCTCCTATAAGAATTGGAATATCCCCAATCCTTACAATTTAGCAAATGCAACAAATTCTCTCATTGCCAAGCTTTAGGGGAAATCCTCGATTTCTAGAAGATCTAAGGACTCCAGAGGCTGGGGGGACAAATCTGGAAGATACACCACCTCAGTCAGTTACAAGACTCTAACAAATCATGGTGAGATTGGGGATTCACCCATTTGGAAAAGCATTTGGGGTGTGAAAAGTATCCCTAAAATCGATTTCTTTGTGTGGACTTTAGCCCATGGCATAATTTTGACTAGGGAAAATCTAAGGAAAAAGGGATGGGAAGGTCCAATGAGATTCCCCTTCTGCTTGAATAATGAAGAGACTATTGAGCATATTCTAATCTCATGTCAGTTCGCCGAAGAAATTTGGAAGCTGGATCTCCCTGCAAATGCTCTATTTCCCCCTAAGAATATCCATTTGTTGTTAAACACCTAGACCTTAGTTTCTCCCTTCGTCAATATCAAGTGTGAAAGAACCAAAAGCTGTTGGATGGCACTCCCAAAGATCATCCTCTGGAAAATTTGTCTTGAAAGGAATTCTCGAATCTTCAGAGGGACCGCGTTGATAGCTAGTAAGGTGGCTGCCAAAATAGACGCTTTGTTGGATGACTGTCTGTCCCACCTCTGGAGTGGTACCCACCCCACAGACAAAAAAGAATCTAAATGGTTGGTTAGTATCTCACCGAAGATCCCTTTTACTATTCAAAAGAGCAAGAAGAGGAAGTCTTGGGAAATAAGACTGGATGATAAGGCTCTGGAAGTTTGGCTGAGATGTATGAACTCTCAGACTCTCTTTACGGATGGTGCCTCTAAGGGAAATCTTGGTGCATCAGGGGGGGTGAGGTTTTCTTCACACCGAATGTCATAATTGAAACTACCTTCTATTAGGGACTCAGCACGGAAACAAACAACATAGTAGAAGCCTTATCCCTTTGCCAAGGACTTGTGATTGCCAAGAACAAGGGCATTACAAGGCTCACAGTGCTGGGAACTCTTCCAAATCAACTACACCTCAGACAACTATTAACCAAGATCCAGTCCTTAGTGTTCTCTTTCCACAAAGCCAATTTTTTCCATGTGCTTAGAATACACAACAAGGAGGTGGACTTAGGGGCAAACTTAGGCTCCATGCTAAGCCCCGGCTCCCTCCAGATCAATAAGTCTCATGAGTTTTCCCCCCTTTCCATAGGACTAGGGTTGAAGTAAAGTGACGTGGCCATGAGAATGACACATGAGGAGGACATGCATCGTTTTTTGGGAGCTCAAGGTAGGTTTAGACGTGTGGTGTTCACATGCAACTATGTGGGATATCATGGTAGAGCAAGGAGCATTTAAATTCAGGTACAAGGGTGCGAATCGTGCAGGCGAATAGGAGGTAAGCAATCTTGTCGATCTACCATGAGCTGGGAAAGGTGATGNGATCATGGTAGAGCAAGGAGCATTTAAATTCAGGTACAAGGGTGCGAATCGTGCAGGCGAATAGGAGGTAAGCAATCTTGTCGATCTACCATGAGCTGGGAAAGGTGATGTGTGATTTAATGAACAGTATGATTATCCCTGGTGGTCTGGTTCTTTTGTGCATGAGGAGCAGGGATATAAAATCTAGGGAGATGAAGGGAAGAGGAACTGTGGTCTGGCTGGTTTGCATGTGAACTGTGGTTGTTTTCAGAGCAGGTTGTGGGAAGAAGTTGCGAGTGGTGGCGCCGAAGGAGATCAGAAGTGTGGTAGCAGTTATGGCTTCCTTCAAATCGTTGGGATCATCCATGTCAGCTCTGGTTGATTACAATGTTAGAGAGTAAGTGGAGAAGCTCAAGGGCACGATGGATGTAATTGATTCTGAAGGAGGCAGAAGGCTGGAAAATGTGGAAGGAGACTTGGCTTCCCTGAGAAAGGAATTCAAACGCACTGTCAGAAAGTTTGAATATGCAATTATCAAGTTTTTGGAAAATTTGGAGGTGAATGTTGATAAGCTCGAGCTGAGGGTGGTCAAATTGGAATACGCAAGCAAATCAGGTTCATTGTCCCTTTCCTATGGGGACTCCGTATAGCCTATGGATTTCACACTGTTTTCTCTCCTGCAGGTTGTTGAATGATTTCTAGTCTGTTCTTTTCTAAAGTATAATATGTATGTCTTCCTGTCAGTTTACTGTTAGTTCTGAAAGGTTTCAGTGGACTCTGTTAGAGTATTGTTTTCCTTAACTTATGTTAGCTTCGGTTATTTACTGTGTTAGTTCGTTCCTCTTGTAAGGGAGTTTTGGACCTTCTTTGCCGCTTCCATAAGGGAGTGTTTAAGGATGAATAAGGTTGGTTGACCTGCATTATCGCTGCCATAAGGGTGTTTTTAAGTTGAACCCTATTTCTGTGGTTATACCACCCCTTTATGTAATATAGTCGTTTTTGTCTAAAAACAAAAAACAAGGAAGATTGTTCGAATTGTTTGTCCTCTTAACATTTTTAGCTAGGAGATATGGAGTGATCAAGAGGGAGCTTTGAGGGTTTTGGAGAGCTTATGAGGAGGGCATATGATGGTGTTCAATGGAAGAAGGAACAGTGGGGAAGAATATAGGCCCCCTTAGCACAGGGGTAGATGGGGTCCAGATCAAAAGCATCTAGGTCCCCTTCAATTAAATGAGAGGAGAGGGATCAAGCAATCAGGAGAAAAACATGAAACAAACAACTAAGGGGAGACATTCAAGGAAATGCATGCCCATATCAGGTCAGATCCCATCAATGCAGATCAAATCAAGTAGACTATGAGAGCGTATTCAATATATGAAGGACCATGCCCTAATTAGGAAATTTGTGGGTATGCTACCTTATGAAAAGTCCCTAATCTGGTGGATTAATTCTACTTGAAAGTCAAGGGGCTGTTACGATTTACATTTAGGAGCAAAGGGTATTTTCACCACTAATTTCATTATTTTGGAGGACCAAAACCGTGTGATGGATGGTAAACCTTATTTCGTCTTTTTGGCTAACCTATTTTTGCGGCCATGGAAGGAACGCTTTGATCTAGATAAAGAGGACATGAGAATGGCTCTACTATGGATCCGACTGTAACACCTTGGTTTTGACCCCGCTTGCATTTAGTATATATGATACGTATATTGTAAATAATCTTGGTGCGGAGCTAAAGGCCAAGGCCTCACCAACGATTTGGTTATGTTGTGTTTCTATTTTGGGAATGGTCATCGATGGTATATCGGGACATACAACATATATTTAATGGTAGCATCATGTAAACATGCATTTTAATTAAATAAACCAACCATATATGTTCGCAACAACTAAATTGAGAAGGGGCATGATTCCTAAGGGTAAGGAGGGGGAAAGTTAAATCCTGAGCCATGGAGGGGGAAAATCCATGTGTCACCACTCTCTTTGTCTCATTAAACCACCTTAATTTCTTGTTGTTAGTGGGAGCAGTGATGGGCTGGCAGGAAAAACCACCACTATGCCCACACTTGCTCTTGATCTCCATGACATGCCTTTGTTGTGGTGGATGGTCTTCCCACTAGGGACAAGGATCGAGAGTCTGTTCATTCTCCACCTTCCCGCGAGTTGAGCTAAAAGGATGAACGATTCCATTAATGGGGATTTGCCATTATTCTTACACCACCTTGAATTTCAGAGAGATTCTTCTCCTCCTGTTCAGGCAGGGTTTCTTCCCGTTCATGGAGAGAGTGCGTCTTTCCCATCAATTGTTAGCTTGCGAGCCTGCTAGTTCTTCCTCCTGAATTTGAAGGTTTGCGGACCGTTTTCTTTCCTCTGTTCACGTAGAGTCTGTTTCTTTTTCCATGATTACCAGGCTGCATAATGTTCTGTCATTTCCATCGTTGAATCATGAGCTATAGACTGCTAATATATTTTTGTGTTATGACCGTAATTTTCATCCACACTTTCGTTTTGGATGTGTATTTTTCCCTCACGCATAGACTAAGAATCATTTTCCTTTCCCATTGTTATCTGTATAAATTTCTCCAGCGATTGCCTTGAGGAATGGCTATGGGTTCATAGTTGTTGTGGGCTGCTGTTTGCCACAATGGATTGACTGTGTTTTTCCCCTTTACAAGCTTGAATAGTTGTTTGACTGCTTGCATGCAGTGGATTGTCCTTGGACTGCTTTGGAGTGGTGAAGGAGGGTCTAAGGTGCTTGATAAACCTGGTGGGCTGAGAACCACGTAGACAGAGCTTCTGAGCTGGCTTTCTTCTCCATAACCCCTGAAGAGCACTGGAGGGAAGATCAGGGTCTGAGGGACTGTGTTGCAGAGAAGGGACTGACTTCCTTGTGTTGGGTGCATGTGGGTGTTCTAGAAGCTAGGCTAGCTCTGGTGTTGGTATTTTTAGCTCTTCAGTGAGCTCACCAGCTTAGAATTATCCTTTACCATCTCTTCGATGGACTGATAAATGCAACTTTTGTTGGCTTGGCTGATCTGTTGTTCGCTTGATAAACCCAACTATGTTGGCTTGGATAAACTGTGTACCCTTGTGGGTTGTTATCCTCGACTATGTGTAAGCCTGTTAGTTCCTTATTCCTTGGGGAATCATGCCCGGCTCGAGGGTGGCAGCATTGCTGAGAGATTAAAGAGCACACGGGCCTATGGTTGGGTGGAACGTTGTAGTGATGTAGCTGGTTGCGAAACAAGTTCTTCATAAGATAAGTATTCTTGCCTAACTTGTATCTACAATTATAATTACCATTTATGAATGATGTTATACATGTTAAATGCTAATTTATATATGCATGAGTGTTGATTGATATGTTTGTTTCCATTGTGTATATGAATGATTATGATTCGTAATATGTTTTATGTTTTAAGTATCATGCTTCAACAATATATGTATGTATGTATGTTCATGTTCATGGGGCTAGATCCCCGAATGGTTTGGCGTATAGTAGCATCCTCTTCACCGGTCGGAGGGTAGGGGACGTTATAGTGTGGTATCAGATCCTGGTTGCAGCATGGGCTTGAATGGGCCATGACAGATTAGATAGAAGAGGCAGGTTTCCTTCTACCCAGCAGCAATCAGAAATTGTGGCAGGGAAACTCATAAAATTTTCTAAGTACCAGAACTATCGGCCCATCGAAAGACTTAGTGACAATATCTTTCGATGCAATGGGCACTTAGGGGGAAGGCCACCCAACAGACGGTAACCGGAAAAACTTTGAAATTTTTTAGTTGAATGAGTTGCTGCCATTACAGATGGCTAAAACACTATGCTTCCGACACATAGAGCCTGTGCCCGCCAACACCGGGAAATTTTGGAAAAAATTACCTAAGTGTTAAAAATCATCGGCAATCGGTGCCACTATGATGAAGCGATCGAAACGTCGGCGGAGATTAACAGATGATGCATCTGTCGTTGTGGACGGCTAGAGGACTATCCCTCCGATGGATAGATCCTCCGACTGCCGATGCCATAGACAAAAGACGTTCTAGCAGCGGAAATTTTTTGAAACATTTCCCTACATGCCGAAATCATCGGCCATAGGAAGACGTTAGTAGTTCATGCGCTCGCCGTTGTGGAAGATTAGAGCACTAGTATTTTGACGAGGAAGGGTTCTAACTCCCGATGCCGATGTGCTTTAGCTTGCCGATCGAAAAATATTAGTGGTATTCTTTGTCAGCGGAAGGAATTAGTTGAATGGCTTGCCGCCATTGCAAGTGACTAGGGAACTAACCGTCCGATGCAGCAATTACTAGTCGCTTCGACAACCGATGCAGCAGAAGAAAGTGAAAGTAAAAGAGAAAAATTCTTGAAATTTTTTCTAAGTCATGGAATCATCGGCCATCGGTGATGGATAGTGGATGACATCGTCGATGCTTAGGTGATTCCGTTGCGGATGAGCATGACGGGTAAAAATTATTGATCAAACGTCCGTCGTTGCGGAGATTGAAGAGACTAACCACCTGATGTCTAGTGCATCCGAGTGTCGATGCCATGACTTCTAGAGGCTCCAACTACTGACAAAGTCAGGAGCTGCGGAAGAATTAGTTGGATCATGGTCTGTCGTTGCGGAAGCCAAAAGGACTAACCGTCCGATGCGTAGGGAACTTGGCCGCCGACACAACATGGAGAGTCTACACCATCGCCATTAATGTTCAGAATGTTAACCAATTATGCACCGATATGAAAAATGGAATTAGATGAGAAAGTCATCGATATGGCGAAAGAATTTGGAAGCTTCAGCCACTGAAACACTAAGGAGTCAGCGGGGAAGAGACTCGATTAGAGGGAAAACTTTGAGAAGTATAAAAGCATCAGAAATCTGTTGGTGATCGGATCGTCGATCGGAATCCTAGTCCCGTTGTAGCGGAGATCATAGTAAGATTTCTTTCCATCATTGTGGCTGCTTAAGCAATTGTGCGCCCGATGAGCAGTTGGTCTGCTTGCCAATACAGATAGGGGGTTCATTTGTTTCACTGCTGAAATGCCAGAAGGAGAACAAGCAACAGACCGTCGATGAGTTAGTGGTTTTGACCCCTACAATGTCGAAAAAATAGCTGAGAAGAGGTCCGATTAGGGCCTAAGGAAATTTGGGCTTTTCGAAGGCATTTCTTAGTAAATTTTTGAGCTATTTTTAACTATCTTTCAGTCAATTTTCAGCAGATTCAGTGGACTATCCGTGGTCACAGGGCTAAAAAGAAATAAAGTAAAATTCAATATTTTTACATAACTGTTGTTTTATGAAAATTCCAGAAGAAAGAGGTAAGTAGTTTTGGTTTATATTCATGTTATGCATCTAACAGTTTGCTACTAACACATTGCAGAACTATAGCTAACTTCCAAGAGCATTACTCCAGAAATAACAGTGTGGTAAAGCAGAGGTGGTTCAGTCATGAGAACCCATGATGGGTATGATGCTCGGGATTCTTACGAGCGAGCAAAAGATGCCATGGGAGAAAATGTCTGTAATAGAAATGAGGACATAGAATCTAATGGAAGGAGATTCTAGGCGACACCTTCTGAGGTTGCAGCCACCATGAGAAGCTTGCTTAAAGCCCAGGAGGAAAAACATCAATTGAATGCTGCCATATTGGAAAGCTTGACAGACTTGTAGAAAAGGATAGATTCTGGACGAGGTACATCAAGGCCAGAAGGCAGTAAGAGCAGCACTAGGAGAAGAAGAAGGACTTCTAGTGGATCATCAAACTCTGAAAAATCCACTGGAGATACAAGTTCATCTTCTCATGAAAGGAAAATAAGAAGGCACCATAGGGATCGCTCTCAGGATGAATTTAGGAAAGCTAAACGTCCTACATTTGATGGTGAGATAAAGATGGGACAAGAAGCTGAAGCTTGCCTTCTTGGGATAAAGAAGTACTTTCAGGTGCAAGATTACTCAGGAAACATGAAGGCAAGAGTTGCCATATTCAATCTGAATGGAAAGGCATCCATTTGGTGGAAAAATTTCAAGAAAGTAAAGAAGATCAGCGAAATGAAACTGAAGTGGAAATAGTTCAAGAAGTATTTCAGGCAGAAATACCTCTCTGACAGGTATTATGATGATAAGATTAAGGAATTCCATGAGCTGAGATTAGGATAGCAAACCATGGATGAATATGCAAATAAATTCTTGGAATTGTTGAGGTATGTCAGGTACATCAAAGATGAAAAAGTGAAGATCCAACGGTTTCTAAGTGGATTGCCGCAAGTTTACAAAGATAGAATTGAGTTCTATGAGCTGAGAACTCTCAAAGAAGCAATAAGAAAGGCTAAATATTGCTATGAGCAAAGCAAAGGTAAACCTAATTACCATAAGGCATGGAAGGACAAGAACAATGAAACGTTTGACCAAAGAAAGAAAGGTTTCAAACCTTCTAGATTTAGGAATCAGCAGAAGCAGGCAACGCAAGCTACGAGTAATCCCGTTGGAGTGAGAGGTGGAAAGCCTAAAGAGCCACATCAGAGTAAAGGTCCACTCAAATGTTGTAAATGTGAAGGAATTCACTTGCACAGATATTGTCCACTTGAGAATGAAAGTGCAATGCCAGCTTATAACATTCAGGAATCAGAAACAGTGGGTCAAGTAGCAAGGGCAGTTCCTAGAATTTATGCAGCACTAGATGATCGCGAGGCAGATCATTGGTCAACTGTGGTTGAAGTTACAGGTAAGATTGTTGAACAATCTGTTTCTATTTTGATTGACCCTNGCAGTCCCTAGAATTTATGCAGCACTAGATGATCGCGAGGCAGATCATTGGTCAACTGTGGTTGAAGTTACAGGTAAGATTGTTGAACAATCTGTTTCTATTTTGATTGACCCTAGTTCTAATCAAAGTTATATCACTCCTAGAGTGGTGGAGAATTGTGCTTTTAAGAAGGTCAAGCATAGGAAACCTTGGTTAGTTTAGCTTGCCACTGGGACTAAGAGAAAAGTCAGTGAATTGGTAGAGAAATGTCCATTGGTTATGGATGGATTGATCACTTATGTAGATCTGAATGTTCTACCGCTTGGGTCCTATGATGTTCTCATTGGAATGGATTGGTTAGAAGCTCAGCGAGTGAAGCTTGACTATTATAACAAGACTTTTGAATGCATGGATGAAGAAGGAAACCCGGTAGTTGTGAAAGGTATTCCAAAGGTAATTTCAATAAGACAGGTTTCAATAGTGCAGTTGAAGAAGTTATGTAGGAAAGGTTTCCAGCTGTATGCAAGTTATATTCTGGAACCAACAAGAGATGAGACTCCTAGGTTGGAGGACTATCAGGTGTTACAGGAATTCAAGGATGTGTTTCCTGATGAGATTCCAGGGCTTCCTCCATAGAGGGACATTGATTTCACCATTGAACTTGTGCCAGGAGCAACACCAGTGTCCAAGACACCCTACAGGATGAGTACACCGAAGATGCTAGATTTGAAGATGGAATTGCAAGAGTTGTTGGAAAAGAAGTATATCCAACTGAGTGTGTCTCCTTGGGGAGATCCTGTCGTGTTTGTGAAAAAGAAGGATGGTACACTCAGGTTATGTATTGATTACAGGTAGTTGAACAAAGTCACTGTGAAGAATAAATACACTTTGCCTAGGATTGATGACCTCTTTGATCAAATGACAGGAGCAAAGGTATTTTCTAAGATTGACTTGAGGTCTGGTTACCATTAGGTGAGAATCAAGGATGAAGACATTCATAAGACAGCCTCCAGGACAAGGTATGGACATTATGAGTTTGTAGTGGTACCATTTGGTCTCACAAATGTGCCAGCTACATTTATGTACCTTATGAACAGTGCCTTCAGTAAGTATTTGGACAAGTTTGTTCTTGTTTTCCTTGATGACATTCTTGTTTATTCTAAGAATGAGGAAGAGCATGAAGAGCATTTGAGATTGACATTGCAAGTGCTCAGGGAACATCAGTTGTATGCAAAACTAAGCAAGTGTGACTTCTACAAGGATAGAATTCAGTATTTGGGTCACATTATCTCAAAAGAGGGTATATCAGTAGACCCTAAAAAGATCGAAGCCATTATGAATTGGCCTACTTGAAGAAATGTGACAGATGTAAGATCTTTTATGGGACTTGTAGGATACTATAGGAGATTCATTGAAGGATTTTCCAAGGTTGCACATGCCATCACTTCTTTGCAAAAGAAGGGGATGAAGTTTGAATGGAATTTGAAGTGTGAAGAAAGCTTGCAGTGGTTGAAGAATGTTCTCACCAGTGCACCGGTATTGAAGGTTGCAGATCCAGCGAAATATTTTGTGGTATGTACCGATGCATGTGGACAAGGGCTTGGAGGAGTCCTTATGTAGGAAAACCACGTGGTATGTTATGAATCAAGAAAGTTGAAGGAGCGTGAGAAGAACTATGCCACTCATGATCTAGAGCTTGCAGCCATAGTACATGCTCTCAAGATGTGGAGACATTACTTG
>LPNX011196510.1:0-28513 GCA_001517045.1 Pseudotsuga menziesii
TTCTTCCTCCAAAATTAATAAATATTATTTTATTATTTTAACTATTATTTTACTAATTCTTTTTAGGAGGCCCATTTTGAGTTGAAATTTCCTCTAATGGGCCAACTCATTGTCATTGTTTCTCTTTGGTACATTGCTGGTGAGATCTATCATCCTCTTCATGTAGTACCTCCCTCCACTAGGGTATGCCATTGCAACACATATTTGGAATCGTCATCACCTCCCATATATTCATCAGTTTTCAGTGATGATGGTGATGACGTTGGCCTCTGTTTCTTCCTCTCTCAGGCCAAACATTTGTTCAGACCGACAGTTCCTAGCTATGGATACTATGCACTGTGGCAATTAATTCTTGGAAACTATGTCTGGAGGCTTCGGCGAGATGTCCTCCGGTCTTTGAAATCTTGTCACTGCTTCTTCATTCGTGCTCAGCTCCTTTAAGGCAGCATTTCTTTTACTGGCATCAAAGGGTCTTTGCATTGGCATCTTTACCAAGATGGATGGAGCCGCTTCTGCATGGGAGCCCAAAACTGGTTGAATTTCCAAGCAGCTCCTAGCCTTTACCATAACATATCCATAAACAATCTTTTTAGGCAGAGCAGTCATTACAGTTTCCTCGACAGGACTCCCAGGAGCGTTAGTAATGTAACAGTTAGTCATCATACTTCTCCATAGGTTTTCGCTCACTATGTATTTTGCAAACAGCTTAGGCTTTGATATTATAAGGGCGCGAGATGGTAATCGGCCATCAGTAGTGGTTTATTCCAGCAATTAGTCTTTCAAATCCTCACACGAGCCATCATCGAGTAGCATAATAACAACACGAACCATCACATGGGTTCTTGGTGCGACTCCTTATGTGGAGATGCCAACTATGACTCCCCTTTTTGTTGTGACATCATGATATTAATGGCGGACGTGCCCCTTAACTTCCCTTGTGATCTATTTTGAATTTCCTTGCTGTCTATGGATTTGATATTTGTCACCTCAACAATCCTTTCTCATAATTGTGCCAACACGCCATTGCTTTTAGTGCCACACTTCCCTCACCGTGCCTTCTCTTTGTCTTGTTCTTCTCTTTCTTTCTTCTGTCACAACATCCTTCCCTTTCCCTTGATGCTACTTCCTCTATCGTAACTCCTTCCTCTTCTTCTTTACGCTCTTCTTCCATACTTAGGCATAATTCTACAACCCTCCTAAAATTTGTGAACTAGGATATATAATATATATATACATACTATTTCAGTTTTAAAGATTAAATTCATTTTAAACCTAATTAATTAAACAAAAAAATCTAATTTATCTAATTTTTTGAATTATAATTTTTTTTATATTGAAAAATATTTATACCTCAAATTAGCATAGATGCAAGTCAACATCACCCCTACTGAATTGTCACTGCGTTACTCTCAATGCAAATATACAAATACATGGTTTAGACTTAAAAAAAAAAAAACCATTTGAAAAGATGAGCAGAAAACTGTTTACCTAAATCATTTTACAAGCACTTACCTAATAGAAACGTTAAATGGTAGTCTAAATTGTATTAATATTATAATAACGAGGTTCAAAACTTCCCACGTGCAAATTAAGCAAAGAAATTAGCAAAAACAAAATGTAGGAAACTGTTGACAGGTATAATGAGTTGTATTGAATAACAGGTTTCGACACCCACCCTCTGCAAATTAAGTGAAGAAAATAATCATCATTATCAAAGTAGGAAACTGTTGACATTGAGACACACTGCTGCATTTAATAAAATGACATAGAAAACTGTGGACATTGACATGTCTTTTTCTGTGAAAAAACACACAAAAAAAAAGGTATGAAAACGAGGAAGAAGGACAGCATCCTGGTGCAATTAATCAAACATATCTAGAAAGTTAACAACTTTCCTTACCACTTTCGTGCAACTGCCAGCCTGAATCAGTTTATGTCAACAATATCCCAACGTCAGCCTTTGCGTATTCAACTTTGGCCGCGCCCATATAAACAATACAAGAGCCCCATACCGCAAAGTGTGGGCGCCTCTTCAGTCCCATCGTATTCCTCGTCGACCCGTTTCTTCCCTTCTTTGATTGATTTCACAGCGAAAGACACTGGTTGATGAGTTAGATACCGGGCCTATGCCTCAGCGCAGGTGAAGCATATTGCATTGCCGCAGTAACCAGTCGGAAGAGGCGGTTGAAATGGGGAACAGGCATTTAAACCAAACAACAATCTCAATTCTTGATCGGCAGGGAACAGGCGTTTAAACCAAACCAGAAGCACGCCGATAACGCTTTGAATGTGGCGCACTAGTTGCATATAACGTGGCCGAACTCTTGTGGATTGCACTGCAGAAGGCCGCTATTTCATTGGAAGACTTTGGAGCTCTCTATCAACCTATTCCTCCCGGAGATGATTTTATCAATCACGTTTCGGGAGCAGAAAACCTCGCAGACTTTCCACTTCTTCTGATCCAGGTTTGTGATCCTCGTAAATAAGAAAATAATTTGTCCAATTCATAACTGTATAAATGGACGTCCTCATCTATGGCAATATATTTGGTTAGAATTCGGCAATCGGACTAGGTTTGGAGTATAGCATGTTTAAACTAATCTGATAGAATTCGGCCATCGGACTAGGTTTAGGGTATAGCAGGTTTAAACTAATCTGATAGAATTCGGCCATCGGACTAGGTTTAGGGTATAGCATGTTTAAACCTTAGTAGCATAATTAGGTTTTATTGGATTTTAATCTGATAGAATTCGGCCATCGGACTAGGTTTAGGTTATAGCAGGTTTAAACTAATCTGATAGAATACGGCCATCGGACTAGGTTTAGGGTATAGCATGTTTAAACCTTAGTAGCATAATTAGGTTTTATTGGATTTTAATCTGATAGAATTCGGCCATCGGACTAGGTTTAGGGTATAGCATGTTTAAACCTTAGTAGCATAATTAGGTTTTATTGGATTTTAATCTGATAGAATTCGGCCATCGGCCTAGGTTGGGGTTATAGCATGTTTAAACCATTTTAGCATAATTAGGTTTTATTGGATTTTTCTCTATTGAAATTCAAGTTTGAAAATAGTGGAATATTTTGGATAACATGGATATAATAAATTTGTCTAATTTTTTTGGCACAAATTACAAGAATGGTTTAATTTTTTAATTTTTACACATAGTTTTTATATATTTTAAAGCTTTAAAATATATATTTTGTTTTCTTGTTAGAAACTTAAAATATATATTTTGTCTTATTTTTACTTTTAAATATTAAATATTAGGTTAGTGTTTATACTGTGTTTGTTTTATAATATAAATATAAAGTTTAGTAACTAGTTATAATATTAAATTTTAGTTAGTATAATATTTTGGAATATATTATTAGAAATTGGTTTTGTTGTTTTATAATTTATTTATGGAATTTTAATTATTTAATATTTTATAATTAAATTTATAAGTATATTATTAAATTTAAATGTGTAAAGATCTATATTTCAAATTGTTTTTAATGAAAAATAAATGTTACATGTAAACAAAGTTTTGGAAAAATTTTCTTTGCCTTGGATATTATACATACTTTTTAATGTTTGTCTTTGTTTTATTGTGACGAAAACTATAAAACATAGAATGTATTTGAGAAACAAAATGGCTCATAATAGACAAATCATAATAGACAAATCAAAGTCAAATTCCAATAATACATTGAATATTGAATTGTGTATGTATATTTTAATTCACAAACAACCTACTGGATATCCATAATCTAATAGAATGTTTAAGCTAATCTGATAGAATGTTTGCCACCTTATAAATTTCTATTTATATTACTATAGTTTAAGCTAATCTGATGGAATGTTTTCCCCCTTACTTATGAATTTTTATTTATATTACTATGGTTTAAGCTAATCTGATGGAATGTTTGCCACCTTATGAATTTCTATTTCCAGATAAAGCGTTCCAGGTAGTAGTCGGCAAGTGTACCACATTCGACGCTTTCCCGGCGGACTTGTGGCAATGGTGAACGAAGGCTCTGAATCTTCCAGCTCACCAAAGATTTGATATTGTTGTTCGCTTTGAACGCCCGTTCTTGATTTCAACCGCCTCTTCCGAGCAGTTACCAAGGCATTGTAATAAGCTTCTCCTGCGCTAAGACAAATGCCCGGGATCTAGCTCACCAACGTCTCTTTCGCTGAGAAGATGTCATCGATGTAACACAGCACCTACCTTAAATTTCATATCATTAAGTTATCATCCAAAGATTTATAAAGAGCACCTAGACTTTTTATTTTTGGGAAATCTACGTATTTAATTGAATGATAGTGATTTTGTGACACAAGAATCAGAATAACAATTAAATATTAATTGTCTTTTAATGAAAATAATAACCCCCTTCCCACCACGATATAATCCCTCAGCAATTCATTTCTGAGCAACAAACATGCTACTACCATCAGTATAACATTACATGGCAGGGGTAGGAAAGCAAATAAAAGGTTTTCCTAAAAAGTTGAAGAGGTCACAGGTCACGGTCATGAATGATGATGAAGATCATCATATTGTAGCATGGATGATAAGTTTGTTCATAAGATTATTGTATTATTCAAGCCCCTTCCAATTGAAGGCACCCCTTGCATCTATGCACATGAAGCTGAAAAAAATATGCTACCAATAAAATAATAACTTTCTTGATTGTACAATGAAGATATATATGTGCTTACATGTGTAGCCAAGTGAGATTAGGAGATGCAAAATCTTAAATGGTTTGAAATTGTAAATTGTTTGCCGATGAAGGTAAATAATGGATGATATAAAATGTTAGGTTATGAAATAAATTTTAATACTTTTTTTTTACATTTTTTGTTTTATTTTATTTATGTGTTATATGTGATGGAAACAAGTGAATTAATTTTTATATAAATATAATTTTGAAATTGAGAGTTTTAACATAAACTTGAGTTTAAAAGAGTTATCAAATCTTCATCAATTTTTACAAAGATAAGTGGCCAGTATTAAGGAGAGTTAGTTATTTGCTATAAAAGTTCTAGAAAAAGAAGAGAAGGAATGCAGAAAGAATATAGAGAAATGAGAGTTGCGAGAGATCACAAGGGTGAAGGCTCTATTTAATGTATCCATGAGATAGCATGAAACTCCCAGAGAACATCTGTGAGATGTTAGGCTCTATACTTACACCATCAGTGAGCTTAAGAGAATGTTAGGTTCTAGAGTAAATATCTCTCTTTAGTTATTGGTTACAACTTGAAGTTGAAGGAAACAAGTTTTAAAACTAAAAGTCTAGGAAAGAGGGTGGAACATTGTAGGCTTGTAGGCTTCGAAGTTCCTATGGTCGGGTGGTGTATAGTTGTTAAAACCTTGATTTTAGGATTATATAGATATGTTTCTTGAAAAACTAATATCTTTATTATTATAGTTACAATCTGTAATATTATTGTATTAGCAAGTTACACACTTAAAATCTGTAAAAAATAAATGATATCAAATGATTTATGCTATCGTTATTATTTTACTCTTCTGTATGTATTTATTTTTAATGTTGCTTAATAGAGCATGAATGTAGGCTATTCAGCAAATCAAATAGAAGGAATATAGACAAAACCTTTTTCATTCTATTCCCTACTCTTCTTTATTTCATTTAAATAGAGCAATGATTGAAATGGGAATACTTATTGGAGAAACCCTAAATACGAGCGGTTTTTCAAACTAAGTAATCATTATAATAAACACATAAATTAATCAAAATGCATGATTAATAGTTTAAACCCTAAACAAAAACAAAGGCATAAATTATACGGCATAAGAGTTACAACTTTTAAATTATTAAACCCTTGTGAAATTCCATGCTCTCAACATTTAAAACTTCCAACAAAATACATATAATCAGTTCTGAGAATTACCAGAGTCTAAACACAAAATATAAAATATAGAATGGAGAATGGTATTCCCTCGGGAAAAATAGTAAATAAGATTTAATGGAAAAAACTCAGCCATATGGCTTATGAAACTTAAACCCCACCTAGTGAATACTTAACGGTGACGGTCTACATAGCTAACATCGACAGTAGATTTGGGATAGAGACGAAAGATTAACCAAGGACTTATCAGTCATGAGGTTATCCAAGGAACGTGTTGAAGACAAGGTCTCTTTATTTCCAAACCTGCGGGCAAGAAAAACAAAACCAAATATTATTTGTAAATAATTTGCATAAATGCCTAAAATGTGTAACCAGAAAAGGAAAGTAGGGTTTGGTGCATACCTGAGTTGAGAACCATTGTAGCAAACACCGTCCATGGAAGTGGTGTCGATGTCAAAACGTAAACGGTTTTCGCATTTACAAATCAGAAGATGTAGCTTGTATGCAAACCAGTGTTTGTTAAATACCACCAAAACCTTGTATCTATTCACTATAGTAGAACTGAGATTCCACCTTGCGGAATTGCTAAACAACCTGTTGGCTGCGAGAGTTAGTGCTCCAACAAAGAAGGGACGAATAAAACCCTAATAAAAGTCAAATGCCTGAAATGACATGCGATACAGTTGTATAACACTTTGTCGAATGTGAATAAGTTTTAAATTTCACATAGTTAATTTAACCCTTAGAATTATTAACCTGTGCATACTACGTTGGTGAACTTTAATCTCTAGTGTTAGGTTAGATGATTGAGGTAGGATTGATATAAACATTGGTACATGTAAACAAGAATAAGTGTTAGCTACTAAGCTAAGTAAGTCACTTGTTTAACATTTTGGTTCTCTCCCAGATTTTTTTTTATGAAGAGTCGCATGAACTTGAAACTTTAGGAGAACTAATAAGTTTTGAAAATGGAGTACGTGATGGTTTAACATCATCAACCATAGGTACATTTTCTTTTGTAACTTTTAAAGTTTGTCTTTGTAATTTTCAAAAAAAAAAAAAAATTTCTTTATTACTTTTGTTTACTTTGGTATTGTTACATAAACAACAAGATATTTGCAAAAATATTAGCTAAAATAATGTGTTATCCATAATTTTGTTTAGTTAAACAACTTAGTTTTGTGTCTTAAAAAAGAAACTAAGAAAGAAAACAGGTTGATTTTTAAACATATGCCATGTGATTGACCCTATACACATAGGACTTATAAATAAATGTCTTGATAATGATGATGTCATATGTATGTCAAACACACCATTCATGCATATGGTAACATGTATAACATTAAATGCGCATAAATCCACCTTTAGAGTTTTAGCCCACTATTTTAAAACACATTTAGCCATGTGATGGACCCTATACATATAGGACTTATAAATAAATGCCTTGATAAGGATGATATCATATGTATGTCAAACACACAATTTATGCATATTGTAACATGTACAACATTAAATGCACATAAATCCACCTTTAGAGTTTTAGCCGATTATTTTAAAACACATTTAGCCAGGAGAGTGACCGAACAATTAATGAAACACTTGGCTAAGTTATGTTGAAGGAGGAGGGAGGAGAGTGACTCAACATCAATGGCCATGATATTAATTTGTTATATATATATATAACTTACTCACTCACTATTTATTCACCAACACAACTCTCTATGACAAATTAACCAAAACATTTCTCTTACAATCATAATTGTTTATTAAAATTCAATCCCTCTTGAAATCCCATAAAATCCAATTCTTCTATGCAATTGGGCTATTCCAAACAAACAAAAATGAAATTACATCTTAAAATTATAAACCTGATAAAATAATAAAAATAAATTTAATAAAAGAAAAGAAAAATAAAATTATAAACTTGATTAAAAAGAAAAAGAAAAATACATCTTAAAAAACAAGAAGAAACAAACAATTTTCCAACTTCCATCTAATCATATGCAAATGCAAATTCAACCCTTCCCATTTTTTGTTTCCATCGTCTCATTAAGAGGAGAGCTCCATTCATGAAATTGAATTGATTTAAATTCTTTCCATTCTCTCCAACACTCTATGAAACTTCTTTCTTCCCATAAAACATCTAAGGAAATGTTGTGATCACGGATCATTCTTCTTAAATAACCTTCAAACATTTCAAAACTTTGTACCATTTAAGAAATATTATAAATTTAAGAATTTTTAGCATTCTATACTTAAAGTTAAACATTCTTCTTGTTACAGTTATGTGGGGATGGGATGCACTACTATTTACTCATAATAGATATAATTTTGAGATTCTTTAAGAAAAAGAAATAGATATGCCGATCCATGAAAGAAGTGAAAGATCACTCCACATTTTTCAATTGGGCTAGGGATCATTATTATGTTGGGTTGGGAAATAGAAGCCCACATGATAAACTTTGAAGAAAAACAAAAAAAAAATATAGAAGCACAAATTATCAATCACACAAGGGACATAGATATACATAGTAAAACCTCTAAAGGGGATACATCCACGGGATAATGGCATTAGATTTTTATTCTTTAGTTAATAGGAGATTACAACCATCCCATGAGATGGCTTCAAGCTCCTTCCTTAATATCTGCCTCTCAAGCCCACATAATTAAGCAATCCTCCTATACTTACATTGAAACTAATTCATTTATTATTCCCTCCTGATCCATCCAATTTGTTTCAACAAATTGAAAGCTAATCTCCAGATTTGTAGAATTTGGTAGAGAGAATAAAGGAAACCAACTTATCCTAAATTGGTTGTGACCTCCCATAATCTCCACCTTGACAATCAATTTCTCTGATGCCTTGTCCGTCTTTGTACATCACCTTTGTAGGTGATACCGTTCTTCTAAAATACCGAAGCACCCATTTCACTGCGTCACCTGGATTTGTCATGTATCCACTGACAACACCAACTACATGTCAAATATATCTCATCGCATACATCAAATACCTACTAGCATAAGATACATGAGACATATAACCCTTCCATCCTTACTACTAGGACATAAACTTGAATAAATCTTACCATCTATCGTGTCTGTGTGTATATCCATGCCCAAGATTTGTTTTTGTTGCTCCCAAATACTTCATCTCCAACATCCTAGCCAACTAAGCCAACTTGATGATTTGAAACTTGGCTCACCATGAAGAAATCAAACATCCTATACAATTTTCCTACTCAAGTTTCAAAATATACAATTATTACTTGAGCTTACAAAACAACTCTTTTGTTGCGATCTTGAGTCCCTTCAATGCTCCACCTCAAACTTTACATTCAAAGACCTTAGCCAAATCCGGCCAAGATAGTCAAGTGAGCTCAACACCTGCTCACCTCTAGGCCCATTTACAATGGAGTTCACCAAGCCTTTAAATAGGCTTCATTACATGCAATTCCATAGACACTAAGCCAATGGCTTCCCAAGACATGGACCCAAAACCCCCAACTCTTGACTCAAGACAAAGTTCAACTCATGAATTATTTACCAAGCTACATACATGCCTCAACCCCTCTTTGGTCTACCTAAATCTTTGTCAAGACTTTTAATATGTGACCCAACAAACCAGAAGTGTGCATACCTATCCGAGTCTTATAGTTGTATGCCATTTACATGCAAATATATTTCAAACTCCAAAATACAAATTTCTTTCATTGTATCAATAACTTCATTATCACGGCGTTGCCATTTACCATCCCCATTGTCTCGCTTCACCATGCCATGCCATGGAAAATTATACACTTAGGAATTTAATAGCTTCACTTCTGGAACCAGGCGACTTCACCTTCAGTGAGCTCCACTTTCAGGCAGAATACCATAGACCATAGACCAGGCAGTTTGGATGGCGGTTGTAACTTAATGGGGCTATTGTTTACTTCCTTTTATCCGGCAACGGGTCACACGATGGCTCCCCATCCACTTGCAGAGCAGCTCGATCTGCTACAAGTGGTTCTTTTCTACGGCATCCCTCTCAGGCGTTCACACAACAGACCCTTCCTCCAGCGTATCAATGCAATCTGGAAGCTTGCAGGCTCCTCGCTGACGCCTGCTCGACCCCTAGGTCGTGGACGCCAATTTCCCTGGCTACGTCAAGAGCGAACTGGATCATCTCCAGTTTCTCCCCCATCGACTCCTTCCCTTTCATGTTTTTGTAGTCGTGCATGAGGGTGTTCTTCCCATCGGCGTGTGCCCACTTAAGCTGCTCGAACCTGGTCGCTTACGCTTAGGTCTCCTCCAGCCCTCCAACTCCGAGTTCCGTGAAGCCTACTCGTCCAAGCCTAGCCTCCAAAGGCTTCAAGACATAGTGAACACCGCATAGTGGGGTAATCTCACAGAAAATAGCGCGCGGTTGGTGCTATTCTCAAATTTTCAGTCTTAGTGGAATGATATGGTGAGTCTTAATATCTCTCAATTGATTCTATGGTCACTTTATAACTGGTTTTAGAGTTTTGTAACTTCATTTGGGGTTGATGATAGAATTAGCAAATTTACTAGGAAATTGTAGTTAAATCCCCCTTAGGGTGTAGGCCAAATGGGATTCCCATTATGAACCTCCAAAATTTGTAAGCAAAGTATAGGGACTGATATAAGACCTCATGGATTGTCATTACGCGTAGTTATAAAGTTGTGCAAAGAGATGACGATTTGCAACATTTGTAGGGTAACTTTCATGGAAATTGCTTAAGAGAAATTGCATTACTAGCTTGACTTTGACACATGAAAAGTAGAATATATGGTTTTGAGAGTAATATGAAACATGGTGGTAATATATAGAATACAAATTTCTTCCCCGACAGCATAAAAATCAAAGGAAAACCCTCATACAAATATGATACAAGACTCCTTCAAGATTGAAGTCAAAGTCATGGAACCTAGTGATTCAATGGCATGGCAATGCAAGCTCTTCACACATGAGTTTCTTGGATTTCGAGCCACAAAGCGTATGGAAATGAAATTACATAGTATTACATCATATATGGCTGTCACAACATCATCAAACTCAGAGAAGATCCCTCATACAAATCTGATATAAAACTACTTCAAGATTGATGCCAAAATCCATATAAACTAGTGATACAATGGCATGAGAATGCAAACTTTTTACACATGAATTTTTTGGACTTAGAGATGCATAAAGTATGGGCATAAAAGTATAGAGAATTACATAATATATGGATTCCCCAAAATCACTAAACTCATATAAATTTCCTCATACAAATAAGATATAAAGCTACTTCAATATTGAAGCCAAATCCATGAAAACTAGTTATTCAAGAGCATGCGGATTACGATCCTTTCATACATGCATTTCTGATATTTAGACTTATAAAGCATGTGGAAATGAGATTATAGAGCCATACATCATACATCAAATCTTTGGCATCAACTATAATCAGCAAAGCGCAAGCACCACTCCAACAAGTGCGCCATCGACATGTGAATGTGGGGGAATGGAGAAGAAGGAATGAGAGAATAGGGAGATAGATGAGAATTTGACTGTATACCTTCAACCCACAACCAAAAATTCTTCATTAAGCTCCAATGAGAGGTCTAAACAGCCTCTCCATCAACCAACTTGGAAAGGAATCCAACTCCCTTGAAATTCGTTCACAAGTAGGGGAGTGAACACTCACCATGCAACGGATAAGAAAAATATCTCCAAAATGCCAAAGGCCAATTAACAAATGATCAAAGGTCATTTTCATTCCTCATGACATCCTTTTATTAACTTCATGATATCTCCCAAGGTCAAATTTCCATCCATGGAATTCCTCCAACTCCTCTTAGTGGTTCAGTAACTCTCATGACACTTGTCTTCATCTTCATGCTCCAATTCTTTTTCCAATTTGAATGGATACATTTAACTCCCAAATTCGACCTCTTGGTGGCTATTTTTAGCCCTATCTTGTCATATTTTCAAATTTCTACAATTAGGTGTGAATTTGTCATACGTGTCATAGAATCTTTCATCATTTGTTGCCATAGAGTGCATGGAATTTCCTTCCAAGTGGCACACCTTGTTTTCTGGTCTCTTCCTCTTCCATGAGAGTTACTCTCCTTTACCTATTCTAATTCATTGGCTCAATATATGATATTTTACACCACATAACCCTTCAATAACATTACATTACCCATGTTTTTTAATTCAGATGAAGATCATGCGAAGTGTGTGGGAAATCTAGTCATCCAAAGGCTCCACAAGCTTCCAAGTGTCTTCATGAACCCATTCCGCCTTATTTTCTTATAATTTATCATTTATGTGAACCCATTTAAATGTGAATATGGTAAACTAAAGTACTTTTGGGTCCCATAGCCCCTTATTACAAAATTTATGTCTCCATCTCAACCTAGGGAACTAGTAGGTTGGTGGAACATTATTTGCAAGTAGGATTATTTGGAAATTATTTAATTGGGGTCATGGAAGTCCTCCCCACTCAATATTTCTTGTCCTCAAACAATTTCAAACATGGATTTTGAATAACCTTCTTTCCTTCCAAAACTTTACTTCAAACCTTAGCTGCAATTTGAGTAGTGGCACTCATGTACTACAATTGTGTGTTTCCAAAAGTAAAGATACGTATATTTTTTAATATTTATATATCATGTTACATCACCACTAATACCAAAAGGATTAATTAAATCCATTGAAACAAAATTTGCACAAATAATCTTTACCTCCATCTTTAGGAAACCTTTTTTGAACTTTCATCCCATTTTGCTTCTGTATAATTCTCTGAAGTTGGGACTGAATTGTCAAACTTGAATTTCCATGATTATAATAAAGTTTCAAAGAGGAACCACCACGCCTGTTGCTTCTCTACTCTGATTACAATCACCTTCTCAAGTGGTGACTCAATATCCCCTACTATTTGTTTCCCCAAAAATTGAAACCAAGCAATACCTAGATCACATTGTTTTTATTGCACCCTTACAAACATCATGAGTACAAAATATAGATCATTAAATTACATAACTACATCATACAATGGTACATCAAGAAGGTACTCATCAAAGGATCATGAAAGTTCTTGTACATCCAAGTAAGCAGATCATTATGTGGCCCATACACAGAAGCATCAAGTATTATATCAAATCTTCTCCAATGACATAAGTGAGGATCCCATGTCCTATAATGTCTCTCCAAAACAATGTAATATGCATAAAATAATAATAATCCATGTGTTCTTTCATCCCAGAAGTGAATGAAGAACCTACACCAAAATTTAAACCAAATAAGGAGCAAAGAAGGCATGAAGATTTCGAGTGGCTCAAAGAAGTATCATCAATACAACCAGGAATATGTATATCATCATAATGTAACACAGGATGTTTCTGGAAATGTAAAGAAGATGGCACTCTAGTCATGTCATAATTATTAGGAAAGATAGGAGTTCCATACTCCTCATGTGGCACCATAAAAAAGAAACCTTTCACCCATACTTCAGTAGGATAAATACTGCAAAATATGGAAGCGTGTGATGTAGGAGAAAGAACCATCTCACCCAAATGATTATAAAGTGCAAAATTTTCATCATGTGAAGGCACCATATGGGTATAATTATGCATCTCCATCGAAGGTGTGACACTTTCCTCATATGTTGGTTCCAAGGTAGTGGAATCATGGACTTCTTCAAAAAGTGTGCAACCATTTTCAAGAGGCAACTCAAGTTCTTGTTCTACCACAACAAGTGATTGGATATCATCAATCTCATCTTCAAACACATCAGGAACTTGCAGTTTCCCATGTTTCTCATGATCTCTCATGTCATGAGAATCCTCCAAGCAATCTACCATACGCCAATCTGAAACATAAGAGGAAAAAAATTATATTACAACCTCTCAAGAAGTTTCTCATTTTGACTTTTTATCTTATGAATATCCTCATTATTATTAAAGTATGCTTCATGTAACCATTAATTAATCTCAACCAAATTGTTTCTATAAAAAATCAAATACATGAAATCAGCTTCAATGTTGCTCAT
Source organism: Pseudotsuga menziesii (assembly GCA_001517045.1). Classification (NCBI taxonomy): domain Eukaryota; kingdom Viridiplantae; phylum Streptophyta; class Pinopsida; order Pinales; family Pinaceae; genus Pseudotsuga; species Pseudotsuga menziesii. The sequence continues at coordinate 13,900 of LPNX011196510.1, forward strand.
TTCTCTTTGAATCTTCTCATTGTCTTCAAGGAAGTATGGTTCCTCCAATAAAGAAACTTTCCAACAAGAATTTGACACCAATTCTTTAGTGTCATTGAGTATTCTAAGGGACTCATGGATATTCCCTTCACTCATATTCAGATACCCTTTAATGAAGGATCATTCATGGGAGAGAACCTACTCTTCTTCTTTCTTCTCGATTTGATCAACTTATTGAAGCTCAAGTGGTGATGGGGAATTTTATGTTGGTTCTTCATTATTTGCCACAAGGTATTCATTTTCATTCTCATGAGAACTTTGGCTTCCAGAAACACTTTCAAATATGATCTATATATCACCAACATAGAGTTGTGAGCACCCATCGGTAGGTACTCCTTCACAGTTAAAGCATCCATCTGTAGATTCCCTTTGGTCTATGTCTATAGTAGAATGTGTCTCAGAATGATATTTTATAGTTTAAAGGGACTCTTCTTTATTATCATGTGATGTTTGATCCTCATCTTTTTTAGAGTCACTTGGGAGTGACTTTTGATCCTCATGATGTAATGTTTTCTATGCTTCACCACCCACGTAACTTGGTGGATCCTTGGTCTCCTCCATAATTGTGCATTTATGATTGTTCCTTAATGAGTTCATATATGACTTATTGTGCCTAAATTCATACAACCAATCATCAAATTCTTCAAAATGAATGTTCTTATGTGTCTCTCAGTGATGGGAACTACTATTATCCCCTCCTGCCAACTTACCCCTAAGTTAGCTAGACACCAATTCGAACCCTTGCACAATCTGGTTGGTTGTATCATCAAAATATGACTTCATGAGTTTCTTAAATTCATCCCTATAATATATAACTTCCATAGGAACCAATACCATGCTCTGATACCGCTATAATGTCCTAACTTGGAATTTCTAGACCAAGGCAAATTTTGGGCAAATTGAGAATTAACTATTCTTGACTCTAGAAGCTCCAAATCAAACTAAATGGTCCTGAATTTGAAGTGGAATGATATGGAGAGTATTAATACCTTCCAATAGTCTCTCTGGTCACTTTATAACTAGTTTTAGACCTCTTCAACTTCATTTGGGTTTGATGACGAAAAGGGAAAATTTACTAGGAAATTGTGGTTAAATCCCCCCTAGGGTGTAGGCCAAATGGGATTCCCAAATCATGTATGAACATGCCAAATTTTTAAGAAGAGTATGGGTACTGATATAAGACCTCATGGACTTTCATTACACATGGTTATTAATTTATACAAATCTATTATGATTTGCAACATTTGTAGGGTAACTTTCATGGAAATTGCTTAAGGGGAATTACATTGCTAGCTTGACTTTGACACATGAAAAGTATAATATATGGTTTTGAGAGTAATATGAAACATGGTGGTAATATATAGAATAAAATTTTATTCCCCAACAGCAGAAAAATTAAAGGAAAACCCTCATACAAATCTGATACAAGACTCCTTCAAGCTTGAAGCCAAAGTCATGGAAACTATTGATTCAATGGCATGGGAATGCAAGCTCTTCACACATGAGTTTCTTGGATTTTGAGCCATGGAGATTATGGAAATTAAATTAAAAATCATTACACCCTATATGGCTATCGCAAAATCATCAAACTTAAAGAAGGTCCCTGATATAAATCTGGTATAAAACTACTTCAATATTAAAGCCAAAATCCATGAAAACTAGTGATACAATGGCTTAGGAATGCAAGATTTTCACATGGGAGTTTCTTGGATTTCGAGCTTCATAGAATACGGGAATGAAATTATAGAAAATTACATAATATATTAATTCTCAAACATCATCAAACTCATATAAATGTCCTCATACAAATCTGATATAAAGCTACTTCAATATTGAAGCCAAATCCATGAAAACTAGTTATTCAAGAGCATGGGGAATGTGATCCTTTCATACATGTATTTATGATATTTAAACTTATAGATAATATGTAAATGATATTAAATATGCATACATAATTCATCAAATATTTGGCTCGACTATAATCATCAAAGTGCAAGCACCACTTCAACAAGTGCACCATCAACATGAGACCGTGGGGGAATGGAGAAGAAGGAATGAGAGAATAGGGAGGTATATGAGAATTATAATATATGGACCTTAAAAATTAAAATAAAACTCCTTCATTAAGATCCAATGATTTGTCTTAACAACCTCTCCATCGACCACGTTGTAAAGGAATCCAACTCCCTTGAAATTGGTTCACAAGCAGGGAGAGTGAACACTCACCGTGCAATGGACAAGAAAAACCTCTCCAAAATTCCAAAGGTGAATTAAAAAATGATAAAAATACATTATAATTCCTCATTTAATCCTTTTACTAACTTCATGAGGCCTCCTAAGGTCAAATTCCCCTCCATGGTATTCCTACAACTCATCTTAGTGGTTTAGTAACTCTCATGACACTTGTCTTTCTCTTCATGCTCAAATTCTTTTTCCAATTCGAATGGTTTCCTATAACTCCCATGTTTGACCTATTGGTGGGTATTTTTATCCATGTCATGTCATATTCATCATGTGTCTGCAATCAGGTGTGAATTTGTCATACTTGTCATAGAATCTTTCATCATTTGTTGTCATAAAATGCATGGAATCTCCTTCCAAGTGGCACACCTTGTCTTCTAGTCTCTTCCTTTTCCATGGGAGTTACTATCATTTACCTATTTTAATTCCTTGGCTCATTATATGATATTTTACACCACATAACCTTCCAATAACATTACATTACCCATGTGTTTGAATTCGGATGAAGATCATTCCAAGTGTGTGGGGAATATAGTCATCTAGAGGCTCCATAAGTTTCCACTGTGTCTTCATGAACCCAAGCCACCTTATTTTATTATAATTTATCATTTATGTGACCCATTTAAATGTGAATATGGTAAACTAAATTCCTTTTGGGTCCCATAGCCCCTTATTACAAAATTTATGTCTCCATCTCAACCTAGGGAACTAGTAGGTTGGTGGAACATTATTTGCAAGTATTCTTATTTGGAAATTATTTAATTAGGGACATGGAAGTCAATGAAAAATTCCACTAGACTTGACCTCATACACATCAAATCCTCCAATCTCAAGACTGGTATTCACAAGATCACATCCTCGTTATGAGTAGCTGTTTGGAGAGACTCGACCAGAGTAGGTGCTCCTCTCTCTCCTACAAAAACACCACCAATTAGTATTAGTATATATAATTCTTCATAAAAACTTCCATTGATGTAACACCACCAAATAGTAGTAGATACAAGTCTTCAAACAAGTAGATTGGTGGAAATTAAACTTGCAAAAGTTGGTGGCAATTAAATTCAACGAAGTAAGCAAACATAATTGCTATTGATTTCTATTTTTGACAATTTCGTTCTTTCCAAACAAATAAATGAATGCAATGAATTAATTAACCATCACCAATATTTGGTATTCAATTCTTTTAATGAAAACAAAAGAAACTATAATTCAAACACGAGAGAGTTGTCATTTCATTAGGATCAATGTAGATAACTTCAATAATATGAAAAGCAACTACCATAAGTTGTTTAACCCTATTTCTTGTAAAAATCCACAATCACAGTGATCAATATCACAAAACACTAATAATAATTGATCAATAATTGGGTGTTGGATTTGTAGAGATATGATTATTAGATCATTGTATGAATAAGCGGTATGGATGGATAAAATACCATTCATAGAGATGATGACTACTAAGAGTATTTATATTCCAAAGAAGATGTATATGAATCTCAATATTGTTTCTATAAGCTCATAATTGAGCGATAATGGCTAATATTTCCCAAGTTTTCAAAAGAGTAATAATCTCGCGAGGAATAACCAAATCTCTGGTTATAGGAAGGGTATCCTCTGCCAAATTTAAAGGCATATGAAGCCATCATGAACAGTAGAATGGATATAGTGAAAAATCCAAATGATACATGGAAAAACTAAGAAAAGCCACAAAATATAGCTTCAATACTCTGCTTCTTTTTCAAAGTAAAACCCTTAGCCGAAGCTTACATTAACTATATTCCTTCACATTCTTTCAAGTTGTTTGTAAATTACATACAATATCTCTATTTATGTTATTCATTTCTTTTTTTTCACGAGTGCTAAGTTGATAAAGTAAATGTTTTTTTAGATATTAATATTTTTTCATATATAATATTTTCATATCTGGATGTTTGAGCTGCATTTGACTTGATAGGGTATGGTCAATGTTGAGGGATTTAGATCATCTGTTGGTACTTGTTGAGATCTGCTTCATTGTATTCCAATTAGCTGTCCGGATGCGTTTGTTTAGCTATGTGTACATTGGAAACCCTTTGTGTGGGAATTGAACTTGTTATCTTGAGTGATTGTTTGTTTTGCATGCTCAAGGAATGTAGTTTCGAGGCCCATAAAATAAAATAAGTGCATAGTCGGGAAATAAAACGTGACCCAAAAAAAATGAGGACTGTACTAAGCATGTCATGTGTATTCAAGGTCAAATGACCTATAGAAAAAAGTACTTCACACAACACTGCTGGCTATTGAACAGAAATAACCAATTTGGATAACAAAGTCGGTTTCCAATTCCATCTTCGTGTCCAGTTAATGAGCTTCAATGAATTTTTTAATGGTTTTCACGAGTCTTGTATGTCTTCCTGAAAATAATAGTTGTTCATATTCTGAACAAGGCCTTCGAACACCGATTTGTAAGGTCTTTAGGGTCTTGAAGAGAGAGTCACTTTGATAGCACACTTAGCCATGGCTTGAAACACATGTCTTGAATTCGAACTCCATTCGATAGTTTGGAAGTCGATAATGATGTTTTTGGCAGCCCAGTAAACAATCCTTTTGAATTATGTTTTCTTTGTCATCAAAGCCTTGAAAAAATAACAATCACAGACCTTAATAAACCCAAAAATTCTTTTTTGTCAATTTGTTTCTCACCCAGAGATTCTCGACCCATTTAACATATTTGGGTAGTCCAACACCTTGACAAAAGAGCAATTGTATGCCTTAATAAACCCGATAAATTTTATTATGGTTTTCTACTAACCCATAGGTTCTTGGCATATTTAATAGATTTGGAGCTGTAATTGACATTTTCTGAGTATGGTATTTGTATTGAAGCATGCTTGTTATAGTGTTTTTGACAATTAATGAAATCTTCTGTCTCAATCCTTTTTCTCAACTTTGTTGTTCCTTAATCCATGTTTCAAGATTTTCACAATAGCGACCAGGTTTACCGTACCTTTTATTTCTTCACAGTCACAGTGTCCTTAACAAATTTATGAAATAAAATTGTCGTCGGTGAACTTAGTTACGTTATATTAAATAAATTAGCTAAATCTTCTCTTACACACATTTCGAAATGGAAATCATTTTCACTTTTATGGGGGATCTTTTGGGTGTATTTTGTGTCATCTCAATCATTTCACTACTAGGGAATGTGTGAAATTGCAGAAACCCCATGTGGAAATTTCTTGTATGTTGTCTCTTGTGGACCTATTGGACATATTTTTTCCCCAGTAATTACAATTCTTCAATTTTGATGTAGGTGGATCCTGCTACATCTCCCTGCCTGTCCTCTGTTGGTGGGTTTCAAGTGGATAGAAACTCATAGTGAATTAAATTGGCATGTTAATAAGATGATGAAATGATTTTATTATTTTCCAATATATGACCAGAAGAGTAAGCCAATGGGACAAGGAATTACAACTGGTGATATTAAATAGAAGGAGTGCTCTAAGCTACTACAAAATCATAAAACAAAGAAAACGATATGCAAAAAATAAGAGATACATTAAAGAAGATAAGAAATAATGAAATTGTGAAGCTTACGAGAATAATTGATATATTATCTATTTCCATGAGATTTAATTATCATACTAAATACACAGTTGATGAGGTCACAATCTGGGTTGTTGATGAGTGGGGAGCCTATGGCCATGAGACCAATGACATTGAGCACACTTGGAGCAAATGACAAGACCATCCCTCACTTGTAGAAAATTATCCAAGTAGAAGTCCATATTAGGTTAAAGAGTTTGGGAAGGGGAGATTCAATTTCCATTATGAATTTGGCACCTATCGACTTGATCTCCATATCGTTGCTACTAGATTCCAGTTCCTCCGGAGCCTAAACTTGCGACGATACAAACTCTCGACGAAGGGTGATCTTCTTGGATGCACAAAAGCATGGTTTCGTTAAAGAATGCTACAATTGGTTCAGTATCTTGATTAAAGGAGATATGGAATATTATTTCCACCACATTTTTTTTATCCGAGAAAAATAACCAATTCAATAGATTTCTGCAAAGGTTAGAGGCTCACTCCAACGAGGAACCAAATTCTGAAATGAGGTTAAATAGAAGGAAATTTCATTCTTTTTATGGAAGATAAGTATTTCATATCTTTTAGTATTATATGAACGTGGGTTTTTCTGAATATACTTTGATGTTATGTAGCTTAATAGGATTCATGACTGGCATGTTCCTATCATCCAAGTTGTGATTTTAAACAACCTTTTTATGAGAAACATATCCAACTTTTCCATAATTTGATATGTGTTTTGTTTGCAATAACGTTAGATCTAGTATTTCAATTTTATTTGGATCTATTGAATAAGGATGTCCCTTGGTTCTGATTTCATTGCCATTATCACAATCGGGATTGGCATAAGCTTCATTTACCGGCAAAACATAGGTCGACCTCACTAGAAGGAGTCTATCCTCTATGTTGTCCCTAACAACCTTGGTGATTCCTTGTCTACAAGGAAGAAGGTGACCATAAGCAACCAAAAAATTGCCAAAATGGTGGAGGCAAACAATAGAGATGTCATTGGACTAAAGTAACAAAAAGGATTAAAAGAACTAAAATTGTCTCCATCTTGGTGGGAAAGAGGAAATCTTCATTGAAGAATAAAGGAGGAAGTTTAGGGAAAAGAGCTTCGAAAGGGGATATTCAATTTGTCCCATATGTATTTAAATAGATGTTGTACTTGAAAACCTTGTTGATCACTTGTCCAAGGGGAAGAAGGTGATTGGGAGTGACCAAATAATTGTCGAAATGGATGCACTCGATAGAGATGTCAATGGACTAAAGCAATGAGGAGGCTTCAAAGAATCAACTCATGAAGAGGCTTAAAATAACCAATATCATCTACATCATGATGGGAAAGAGGCATGAAAGAGGAAACCTTCATCGAAGAAAAAAGGGCCAAGTTTAGGGAAAAGAGCTTGGGAAGGGAAGATTCAATTTCCATGTATGTAATGTGGATACATGTCATCCTTGATGACCTTGTTGATCACCTATTCGAGGGGATGAAGGTGACTAGGAGTGACTAAAAAAATGTTGAAATGGCAACACTTGTTAGAGATGTCAATGGACTAAATAAATTAGGAGCCTTTACAGAATAAAAACTAATGTCTTTTTTTATGGGAAAGAGCCAATCTTTGTTGAAAGTAAAGGGTGAAGTAGGGTTATCTATCGCACCTTTTTCTCAAAATTTTCATGGTAATGGAGAAAAAAAGGATTATGTATACGCTATCAAGACATGTGAGAAAGATTCCCAACTCTTCTTGCACAATGTTCTGTGGGATTGTTCACTTGCATTTAATATCTACTGTAGCATGAGGAAGTGAATTCACTCTATGTGAGTGCAATGGAATGGAAGTAAGATAGGACCTCATATATTGGTTTAATGATCATGTTGAAAGATGCATCTTAGTTGTGATATTCAAAAACATTATATGGAAATGACCCCCATACCCCTTGGTAATTCAGAGTTGGGTAGCATGCCTCAAATTGAGCTAGGACAAGTGAATTGGACCACAAATAATTGTAATGTGTGGGTTTGTTATAAAAATTTTAGATGCATTCAATATCATGAAATTAGTCTTGCTAAGGTTCATGATCATTGCTTGCTGATGCAAACATTGGCAAGGGCATCCAATTAAGTCTATAATACCTTGAGGAGGATTCTAATACAATTATATATTAATACTAATACGAATAATAATTTAATCTATTTTTAACTTCACAACCTAGCCATATACCAAATTGATGTATGGGAAAATTCATAAAGGGTAGTGATGTGAGAGAATCTAGAGCAGTGACTAATGTTAGGTAGAAGGGTAGATTATGTAGGGAGGAGAGTATGCCAAAATCTATTAAGGGGAAGTGCAAAGGGAAAGAATTAGTTACGTTGTTAGGTTTTATTCCATGAGGTTTGGTCTTGAAACATTGTAGCAACCATAGTTTTCCCTCCACCAAATGATGTGCTTCCGTGTGTCCCCTAAACTCTGAATGGTTTACTTTTGTGTGTCCTGGCTAGTCTTTTCCCACCATCTCCTTCAACTGTCGTCATCCCTGTACATCAAATGGATCGGGAGATTATTAGAACAATGAAAATATGTTAAGGTAGTTCAACAAGTCTTTGGACTAACAACATGAAATTATTCACGGCAACCTCAACAAGCAAGGATGGAAGAATTCACTTGACGAATCTACTCAAGGAAATTTTGCTCGGTAGTGCAATTACCAAATTCTACGGATTCCAAATTGGAGTTGCGGTAGACCCAATGTTTGCACTGGATTCCAGATCCAATAAGAAGGGAATACGAGGCAGATTGTTCATGCTACATAAGTTCAACTCAAATTCTGTCAACACAACACAATATGTGTCATTTGTGAATAGAGCACTTGTAATTGTCGCAAGAAAAGAAACTCTACATAATAAATATCTGCCACCTCTACTATGATATGAGATGATTTGAGTCAAATACTTGAACATGTCTTCCCTTTCCAAATATATAATCATCACCATCGTCCCAAACAAGAGACCAAGAATTGGAATATCAATAGCTCTGTAGGATTAATGTGGTGAGATGACTCGAAATATGACCATGAACATTGCCCTTAGAAGTGAGCCTTTTGTCCTCCCAATTAGAAGGAATGGAACTGCAAGAAATACTGCCAATATCCAAAACATAAAAACCGTGACACATCCTAACACCACCTTCGGAATTGAAGCCAATGTAATATTTAAAACTTTGTTTTCTACAATTCCTTCTGTTTCTTCTTTCTAAATAGTGAAATATTTTGAAAGGATCTAATGACATCATTATTCAGTGTTGGGTAGGGGACAAGTTTTCCAGTATCTCTGAATCAATCAATGCATTCAGTAACAACATAAATTCATGGATTTGAATGGAAATAGCCTTGAAATTTCAACATGGCATGGAATCTGCAGCTCTGGATTTCCATGTCACGACACAGATTAACAGCAATCGCTGATACTTAATGTTGCATGGAGAATAATAAAAATCTATGTTTGGACCTAAATCACTCTTTTATATAGACTCAATAATATTGAGCTCAATCAATTCATTAAAGGTAATTAATATTTAGAATCCTATGTGGACATGCTCTTAGCTCATATGGCCAAGGTTGTAGCATTATACATTGTTTGTATTTTGTTTTTATTTCCCACTATTCTATCTGCTACTCGGATGTCGGCCTCTACCGAACTTGACAATCGATATAATTATCAGACAAAGTCCAAACCACTTAGGAAACTTCCTAGTCCCACCACGGCTACATTGAAGCCCAAGAATGCAAATGTGGTATCTATGGATACAAGATCATCTCGTCCATGGTTTCATATTTTTTCCAAAGGTTCTCCAATTCCTCCCTCTTGTCCTTCAAAGGGCCACAATGGAATCAACAATACTATAGCTAGTATTGACAGCAAATTGGATCAGTCTCCCTGAGAATTCAATTCTGGAATTCACTTATATATGTATTTGTAAGTTATATAAAACAATCCCCTTCTATATATTTATACGTTGAACATCTGAGTGGATGATTCAAGGTTTTACTTTTGCAAAAGAAGTTGTAAGTATATATGTGGATTTTTATACCAATTTTTTATGTGGATTAGAATCACATTGATCCATTTCACTACTTATTGTTATGATCATCAATAGCAACAACACCATGTGGCTATAATTTATTAAATGTGAAGCTTGTTTGTGTGTATATCGATGTTTAAGTTGAGGTTGAAATATACTGAATGCTAATGCTTACATCGATTCAATATGTAATTGGACAGTATTTGATCATAATTAGGTCATTATAACAAAAAAAAAGCAAGATGTTTATATGTAATTGATCAGTTGTTTGAGTTACAAAATTGTTATCTGAGTTTAAATATGTCCTTAGAAATGATTATGAAGTCTCATTTCTAAGAGTTTTTCTAATGATTTTTTGTTGGGAGAGTTATTCTCAATTCATCACCAAACAATTATGATCAACACAAATACAGTCCATCCCAAAGGAATCAATGATGTTTGCAATTTTTCATTATTTAAATTGCATTTTTTATTATAGAAATGGACTTAGCATCTCAAAACCTTTTTTTTTATATATCGACAATACAACTTCAACATTGTTTTCATTTTTCCATTATGCAATTCTAACAATGTATATCAAAACCCTTTCATATAAAGTATATTTGATCAAAACAAATACAATCCATCCCAAAGGAATCAATGTAATTTTTCATTATTTAAATTGTATTTTTTATTATAGAAATGGATTTAGCGTCTCAAAATATTTTTATATATCGACAATGCAAGTTTAACAATATTTTCATTTCTCCATTATGCAATTCTAACAATGTATATCAAAACCCTTTCATATAAACCTAATGCAATTCCAACACTTTCATTCGGAAATTATGTAATTCCAACTATATATATCAACAACAATTTCAACTAAGAATTGAAAAAAATACAATCTGAGTCCTAAAACGTATATCCTACAAGGAAATGACATCACTATTCCTTCTATTAATTCTGCTCGAATGACATCACTATTTATGTGTCTTGATTTAAATATTATCTTCTCAGGTATTATCTTCTTTGGAAAATGTGGCTATCATCTGGCTCATTAAATGTGGAAAATGTGGTCGTCTTTAAGCGCATTAAATGAGATTGATGTTGAACAGTGAAATGAAAACAAAATACAAAACAATTCAGAAACACATTATGTTATCTTAATGGAGTTCCTTAATCTTTGATCACACTTGAATCTGGTCATATAGAAATCTAGAGTATTCTTTGATTCTTAACTTTAACTTTAGGGATTTTGAATATATATATATAAGGAATGGATTGGTTTGGTTATTTTTAAGAATTGACTTGATTTTATATGAAAAATCCCTTTCATACTTTGTTTGAATGTTTCATATCTAATTTGGTCATATGGAAAGGAAAAGTTTCTAAATTACTTCTATTTGAAAAAATCATTTTATAACTTATTTGAATGTTTCATTTTGAATATGGTCATATTGAAAAGCATAGTTATAATTGATTCTTAATTTGAATAGGTTTGTCAATTTTGTGTCTTTTCATTCGTTTCTTATTAGATTTAACTTTGGCCACTCTAGTCAATGCGACGAACATAAATCCATATTTGAACCGGTCCATTATAAAGTACCTAGCATAAAGTGATGTTTGGAAAATAAATATTTTCATACCTTATTTGAAAAAAAACTTTTCATACCTTATCTATCATTTTTCCATAAACTTGTAGTATTATGAGGTGAAGTATAATATTTGACTTACTTTTTTTTGAAAACTATCTTTATATGTCATTTTGCTTTAAACTTGAAGATATTTTATTAATTTGATACGTTATATGCCATTTTTCTTTAAACTTGAAATTTAACTAATATTCCATTTTGTTTTGGACTCGATCTCCATTCAGAGTAGTGTATTTTTTCAAACATATTTACATGTAGTTGTAAATTGACAAAACGTCTTGGTGGACCCTTTTTTTCAAAGTAGTTTCCCTTGTTGTTTTCACCTAGCCACACTTTTGTTATATGAAGGTGCAATATTTGTCTAATCACAGTTGTTCCGTGTTTTTTTCATCTGGCTAAAAAAAACAATTTGAGAAATGATCAATCACTTGAATTGTTTTGTTGAACCATGGTTTTGGGTTTGTTTAAATGCCCTTGTCTTTTTCAATTTCCAACGCTTTTGTTATATTAAGGTGCAACTTTTTGCTCTAGAACAATCTATCTAGGTTATTCCAGTGCATTTTTTTCTGGGTAAGGTGCCAATTTGATGAGTAGCCACTCTCTTGAGTGATTTCGTTGATCTAGGGGTTACATGTATGTACAAATGATCTTGTTATTTTCAATTGGGAAATATTTTGGTATACCAAGTTGTAGATTTTATCTGATCACACTTGTTTTGTGGAATTGTCATTTGAATAAATCCTCATTTTGATGAATGATCGGTCTATTGACTTGTACTTGAATTAGGTTTTAGTGTATGTAGAAATGGGCTTATTATCTCACGCTCTAGGGTTTTGTCGTCTTCTTAATTTTCCAAGCTATCCTCATGAGGGTCCACCCTTTGGCTAAATAGGTGTCGAGATAATCCATATCTCACATTACGTTTTTACTTTGGTGTTTGTTAGTGGTCAACATAGCAAGGGATGACCTGATATTTGCCTAAATTGCAAGAGGAAGTGTTTGTTGGAAACTTCCTTGCTGGAGTATTGTGCTTCATACCTATCTATTAATTCATCTTGGTGTGTTCTACAAGTAATCATGTTTTGTTTTTCTTTGCAAGGTTAGGGATTCATTTCCCTTTGGTTCATTCCTCAGCTCTCCAAAGTCTAGAGAGGAGCTTTAAGGTGAAGTTTTAAACAAACTATGTCATATCGCCACCCATACCTATCATGTTGTACATCAATTCTTTGAATTGTGATTGCTGATACATATGAAAACTAAAAAAACAAGAAGTGTTCCACATTAATCCATGTAGAGGGATGTGTGTATATGTTTCATGTTAATGACTTGTTCTAGTTTTAATTTCTAGAGAAAAGTGTATATGGTCGAGATCTTGACCCTGAGCCAATTTGTTTTCCTGTGAAAAAGACAGGTGACAAACGATACCTAAAATTTGTGTTACACCCTCCCTAAAAGGAGAAAAACAAATAAAAAAAGTGAGAAAAATAAATTTACCTGTGTGTGAAGAGAACGAGTGACATCAATCGACTACATTTGTGCCATGTCCTCTTCAAAAAAAGAGAAAAGCAAATAACCCAAAAGTGGGGTTTAGATTCTTTGGCAAAAAAAAAATTATGTAATTGGTTAACAATTTTTTTCAACATGTGGGAGAATGATTCCAAATCGTGAATCACAAGAAGAAGAGGATGGAACTGGAGCCAATATATACCATTGTAGCATCTATCAGAATCCCAACCCTCCGCATACTGTTTTCACAACATTCCATCCACTCAAGTCTGCTTTGTTCTTTTTTTCTTTTAGAGCACGCAACTTCTTCTAGATATGATGAAGTTTTTTTCATGCATATATGTAATGGCATTTGTATGATCCATTAATAACATTGTGCATGGGAAATTGAACTCAACGTTATATGACATGTTGTGTGTGGCGATGCTATCGATTGTCGGAGGTCACAATAGTCATACATTGTGTGTCATACCCTTAAACATTTCTTGACCTTATCTTGAACTGATAAAGGTTGGATGTAGTCTACTTGGGGGTTGATTTGAGGTTGTTTATTAATGGAATGGCCACCCTTTTATGATGTCACCTACACCTAACCCTTACGAAAATTATCGAGGAGTAGAGGATCACATCATCACTTTGGATATTCTCCTTATAAAATGATGATAATATATATATACCTTGAGAGAGTGAAAATATTAGAGTCCTTGGCTAACTTGTAACTATGTTGTTGTCTATATTTTGTTGGGCCATGACCTTATCTTAAGCTGATAAAGGCTGGATGTAGTATTTTTGGGGAATTTTTGGGGGTTGCTTCCTATTTGGATACTACAGACCTATACTATAATTTGTTTTGTATGCCTTTTGGCATGGACATGATTGTGGTTATCTTCTCCTACTAGGTCATGACTGTTTGAATCCTTTTTTTACTTGGTTGTCTCTATTCTAACCATTCCATGACTACACATAATATCTCTTATATTGTCCATGGAGAGTGGTGACCTATCCTACCCGAGCTATGTCTTTGTTAAACCCTATATGGTAGGTCAATAGTAGTGTTAGGTATGCTAGATGGAGTCATGACTTTTAGGGTGCCTATTTTTGGTTTGGGCTTACTATCCTTGTTGCTATCCTAATGAGATATTCCCACTTAGTGACTGGGTTTTGTCTCTCTTTGTATCTAACCTAAACCCATAGAAATTTAACATTCTCTCTCTCAAAGTATCGTTTATGACAGCTTGTCCTTACATTGACAAGAGATGACTTAGTATGTTTGAGTATAAGGCAGATTCAAACAAGATCTATTTAGCATTTGTTCTTTAATTATTGTGTATTATTTTCTTTGTAATTTTTCTATTGTTTTGTTCTATATATTGGAAATCATAATCCATCTCAAGGACCAACTTTAACATAGTGACCAATAGAGTGTTAAAGTTGAAAGAAATGAAAATTATGTTCAAGTTTATTACAGCGTGACTCTTCTGGATCTAGCTTTGTTTTCATATTTTTTCATGCATTAAAGGATATATATATATATATATATATATA
>LPNX011196510.1:29129-52272 GCA_001517045.1 Pseudotsuga menziesii
GACTCAATTAACCAAGTGGATCTTGGTCAAATTGAATAAGATAATGGTGTGTGGTGTCCTATCTCCTATTTGGTTATTGCTAGGTTGTTTCTCAAGGGACTGGAACCTGTTGTTGTTGTCACCTGCACCTAAACCTTAGGTGCATTATTGAGGACTAGATGATCACATCATCAGTTTGGATCTACATATATATATATATATATATATACCTTGAGAGAGATAACATATTAAAGTCCTAGGTCCTAGCACCCATATTGTGTGTACCTTTGGTATTATGACTTTTATTTTGTTTCTTTATTGTTATTGACCATACGACCTTTAGTACCCCATTCTAAGTCAACCTAATCTTATTTTTATTTTATTGGTAACTATCCTTAAACTTAGGGGTTACCTAAGAGACCTTTCTATAAGGATTATCAAGATTATAAATTTACTTTTCACTTCTCCATTTTTATGTGCCATCTGGACAAGAGAGAAAATCATATCTGATTCTTTGTCTGCTTTAGATTTTTCTGCTACTGATTTTCTTGATAAGGTTGTTGATGCTTAATTCCCAGGTTTATTGCTTCTTTGACTTGACATCTAAGTTTCTTGCTGATATTGGCGTGGGCCATGGATCTCCTGCTAATGCTTTTAGTAGGTTGTGCCCTCGCTACCTTCTACCTAGGTTGATTCTAAGGCTCATTTTGACTCCTGTTTGTAGGATTCTTATACATGTCTTTTTTTGCACCTCCTAAACTTGATTTGTGACCTTTTTACAACTGTCCAATGGATTTGTATGCCCTCATCATCCCTCTGGATAATATTTTTCCACCACGTGTGGCTATCGTATGTCCACTGGTATTGAGGGTGTCCCCTTTGGTGTCTGTTGGTTTTTCATTGGTGTCCCAGTGCCACCAGTTTTGTTAACGCTGCAGTCAATAGGAAACATACCTATATTACTATGGTCTCTTGGAGCAGAGATTATGTATGATATCCTAGATAAACTCTATCCTTATTTAAAAGCTCATACAACTACCTAAAATAGTTTTTTTCAGTCATCTAATTGTCAATAGATTGCATAGAAACTGTCCAAGAAAACAATCCCTACTATAATGTTTTCAACACTACATAAATGCCAACAATAGGTTGGAAACAAGACTTCATATGATCACAACCTTAGGAAATATCTGCACTCTCAGCTGAAAAGATGCATAATCAATAGATTGATTTGATGTGTTCAACTACTTGTCCATCCTTTGATTCCATCACTGACCAAACTCTAGCCTCAAGCTTTACACCTTCTTTGGAAAGGTTATTAACAGTAGCATTAAGCTCTTTGTAGACATGAGAAAACAATATGTAATTAAACTAATTTCATTTGATTTACCTCATGTTTGAGAGAAGTAGGGAAAGTAAAGGTTAAATTTTAATGAATCCTTGTATTCTATTGAGGACTTACCATGACACATTGATTAAAGCCTCTCTGGAATGGTTGTCCCTTGCTTTCCATGTTATGATATGAACATCTAGTTGCTAATGTCAGCTTAAGCTTCTTTAGTTGCCACAACATTGTAGAGTTGAATGATTTATGAGATACAATCTTAAAGGCACATATATTGTTCTTGGTATATTTTTATCAGAATGTTGTGGGGATAAGAGTAGATGCATTGGAGGAAATTTCAACTCAAAATGGGCCTCCTAAAATGAACTAATAAAATAATAGTTAAAATAATAAAATAATATTTATTAATTTTGGAGGAAGAAAAGAAAAAAACTACTTTTTTGTTTGTATTTTTGACATATCTCCCCGTGTTTTTACTCAAATTTCGATCGGGAGAGCTCGTTGAACATGGAATTAAATTCCGCATCCAACGAGTACCCACTCGCCATACTTTTGACGGACCCCGCTACCCCAAAAACAAGAAATACCTGAAAAAATGGAATGATGATGTATTTCAGGTATTTCTTGTATTTGGGGTAGCGGGGTCCGTCAAAAGTATGGAGAGTGGGTACTCATTGGATGCAAAATTTAATTCCGCATCCAACGAGCTCTCCCGATCGAAATTTGAGTAAAAACACGGGGAGATATGTCAAAAATACAAACAAAAAAAGTAGTTTTTTTTATGATACCTATCCCCAAATTTATATTAAAAAAATGTTTAAGACCTATACGGTATTTCAAATTTAAAGCAATTTCATTGGCTAACACATGATGACATGGAATTTGAATAAAAGTTAAAAGGCCCATTTTGAGTTGAAATTTCCTCTAATGTGCCTCTTCAATTTACTTGTTGTGCCTATTAATTGGAATGAAAGTGCCCAAATATCTAAGACAATAAAATCTATGCATATTTATCCCTAGAAATATGGAAGTTCTTGATCCCATGTAGTGGGAGATATTTTATGATATCACGTATCAAAAATTGTGCATATTTTTAGAGTACATTCCCAGGAAAATGGGATATAATATGTTGGAACCACGATATGTTGTGACCTGCATGTTCTTTGGAACACAACACTAATTTCATTAATCATGGTCTTTTAAGTATCTATAGCATATGCTTTTCTCTATGTGCTAGAACATTAGTAGTGTAAATTGCATTGCCTCAATGAAGAAGAAAAATGTTTGCTAGTCAACTAATCAATTACAAGGGCTAAATTTTCCTTGCTTTCTCATATGTGCACTGCTTGTAATTTTTTCTTCATGTTTTCCCTTCTATCATCTAAGATCACCTTGGAGGTTGGGAACAATTCATGGAAACTGGATCGCTAGTTTATAGAGGCCAACTCCACATTTTCTATGTTGATTCTAGTTGTTTTCAGGAATTTACATTTTGCTTCCTAGTATTTTTACTTTTATTTCCAAACAACTAAAAAATGTATTAAGAACGAAGATGGAGCAATCAGTCACATGTTCACTCAATATAACATTTATTAAAAATTCATATGATTAGAGAGTGGAATATATTTATTATGTGTCTTTCCAAGTCATAGTTGGATCTTTTGTGTAGATAAAATATCTGCTTGAACAAAAGCCTTCTCTTTCACAGCTTACTGGAATCCGTGAGTCACACACCCTTTCCAAACTCCTATAACCCCTATCATATTTTCTATCTCATCCCATACATGTCTTGAATAACGACAAAACATTAACCAAATGGCTTATTGTTTCATCTTCCTTCTTACAAACTAGACATCTACTAGGCCATTGCTTGTTCCTATTATGGAGAGATTCCCACATTAGGACCTTGTTCATTAGAGAAAGGCACATAAAAATTATTTGCAGTGTTCCATTTTGTTGTTGTATTAATTACAGTCTTCCATTTATCAATATAATGTTGTTTGAATGAAATAGTTATCAAGGTCTTTTTTTTTGAAATATTTATGTAGAAATTTTATTCTTATAAATAATTTTACATCCCCATATAAATAATAAAATACATTACCTACACACTAGCAACACTACCCTCTTTTAATAATTGCCACATGCAACACAAAAGTTAAAAGGATCATATAATTTACAAACATCTATATACACTACTTCAATTTAATCTTTCATTTTTGGCCTTCTTTTACCCTCTAACAACCACCTTATCCGCATATTATTGCACCTTCTTGGGACAATTGCTAGTATTAATGCTTTGTGACTTGTAGAAAGCCACTAATGGTGGGGACGTTATCCATTTTCTTCGGGAAGTTTCTATGGAAGTTTCTATTTTAACTGTTCCAAATAGCTTGGAAAAATCAATTTTATGCTATAATAAAAATGAGATTATTATCATATATTTATATTTAAAATATAATTATATAATATTATAATGAATTATTTTAATTAATTTCATTTAGAGAAATTTTTTATCTCTAATTGTGAAAGAAAATTAATAAAAAGACAAAAACTATGATTGTAAGTGAATTAGTAAAAATACAAATGTAAATCAATAAAAAATAGAAATTGTCAACTTTCCTTTTAACTTTTTGGGAAGTTTTCATGATGATGATGATGATGATGGTTAACGTCCCCTGAGACCAAACTTTGGTCTATCGGACCTAAAGAAGAGAATTAATTAGTTTGCTTTAAAGTTATATTTCTATGCTCAAAGAGCTTGGAAAGAAGTGTCCCAAGCTTACTATAATTTTGACAGGCTAAAAGGCTAGGAAAGTCGGTATTGCAACAGAAATTATGAAACTGGGATCTAATGTGGGTGTACGCAGGGCACTCTAAGAGGAAGTGATTTTCATCTTCAATGTTCTTACTCTCACAAAGGTGGCAAATCCTTTCTACCCATGGTGTTTTAGGGACTGTCCAATGACCAGTTTCACTATGGAGCTCATGCGAGTTCATTCTTATCTTAGCTATGTTAATTTTTTTCTTAGTACTGATCAAAATAGAGAGATACTTTTGATCTTCTAGAGTAGGGTTGATGACCTCCTTATAGTATCTTAATTTTCTTTTAGCCTTGAGAACTTTCTCACACCATAATTTTTCTTTAAACTTAGAAGAAATAATATTTTTAATGTTATTAATATTCTGCAAAGCAACATTTTCATCGATTTCCCAGTGATTTAACCGAGACCTGGTATCCTTATACCACCCACGCTTGAGCCTTAAGTGTTTTTGGCTAGAGTTTAAAGCTATCTTAGGGAGTCTATGGTCTCCCGTGTTATTGATTTTGTTCTTGTATAAAAGGAGTCTAGTCATAGCTAGGCTCTCAATGGGGGAAATACCCACTTTTATAAGGAGAATAGGATAGGGTGTATTGTTTTTTATTTTAAGGTTATAAGTTATAAAACGCTTCTGGATTTGCTCGATCTTTCTCCAGGATTCTCTAGAGATGCTGCAACCCCAAACCTCACACCCATACAAGATGACAGGAGTGACTAGAGTTTCAAAAAGGAGCTTCTTTTTATCCCACATCATGAGGTTTGCAGCTTTACAGTTATTTTCAAGACCAAAGTAAGCTTTCCACCCTTCGTTAATCCTTCTCTTAATGCTATAGTTCCAATTGATCTTGTGATGAATATCAATTCCTAGGTACTTGTAAGAAGACACTTCCTCCAAGTTGCTATTGTCATACATAAAATTAGCGTATGTATCATTCTTAGATTTGATAATAATAACTTTTGTTTTGTCAGTGTTAACAATCATACCCATGTTAGAGCATAAATATTTGAGGAGTCGAAGCTGCTTATCAAGATCAGAAGAACACCTTGCCATAAGGACAATATCGTCAGCATAAAGAAGAAGGATGATGACTATTCCAGCTAAGATCGTACCAGCACAACCTGCTTCTTCTAAACAACCCTCTAACTTATCAATGTAGATGCCAAAAAGGGTAGGAGAGAGGGGGAAACCTTGCTTAACTCCGATATTACACTTAATATCTTTCGACCACCCCTCATTGCTTTTAAACTTGGCAATTACATTCTCGTAGAGCCTTATCACGGCAGCTCTCAGCTCGAAAGGAACCTTAATCTCTTCTAACCTATTCCAAAGGTTATTTCTAGGTATCGTATCGAAATCCTTCCTAAATTCCATAAAGCAGCAAAAGAGATTGGATTTATCATTGCGGCACTCCTCCATAATGATCCTAAGCGTAATAAGGTGGTCCGTTGTTGAGTGATGCCTTCTAAAACCCGCTTGGCCTTTAGCCCACTTACCTTCACTTTCAAGCCAAATGCTGATTTTATTTTCCAAAATAATACCATATAACTTGGCTAAGAGGGGGCTTATCATAATAGTTTGATAATTTGAGGGGTCATTTGTATCCCCACTTTTAAAAATAGGGATAATGAGGCTCTAAGTCCAAGGTTTAGGGAACCCTTGCTTGACTGCTTGATTAAAAAGCTTGTGGATGTGAGGGATGAGGACAGGACCTCCAATTCTTAAGATTTCTACCTGGTAACCTTCAATGTCCTTAGCTTTTCCATTAGCCAGACGCTTAACCCCAAAATCTATGTCTTTTAAAGAGAAAACTTCTTCCCTTGTGAGGAGGGTTTCAAAGTGGTCTATGACATTCGAGGAGTCATAAAGCTTTTTAAGATAGGAATTCCAGTCGTGCAGAGAAATTTTATTATTATCTTTAGTTTTTCTAGTTAGAATCTGCCTCCAAAATTTCTTAGGGGCCGTCTTAGAGAGGTGTAAGAGATTTTCTTGCCTTTTGTCAATATAATTCCTTTTTTTCTTTTTAGTAAGGGCTTTGTAATTTTGTATCTTGTTAATTTTAAGAGATTCATCAAGAACTTCCTTAATCTCTCTCCTCACATTTTTGCAATCAGTATCATACCAAGGGTTGGCTTTTCTATTCCTTTTATTACTCGAAACTTCAATTGAGAACTTGTTAATGGAATAAGAGAGGGTTGTGGTAAAATTATAATATAGGTCTTCAATGTTGTCTGTTCTTGATAAAGGAAGCAAATTAATTTTTAACTCATTTATAAAAAGATCTTTTTTATTCCTATCAAAGATCAAGTTCTTTTGGTTATAAGGATTATCCTCTATGGGATCTCTATGGATGGCATAGTTGAGAGTTAACATTAAAGGTTTATGATCCGAATTAGGCTCATGGTCGTTTAGAATGTCCAAATTTATTATATCATTGTATAAAGAAATATCAGAAATAACATAATCTACTACGCTGCTACCAAGCCCATGGATACAGGTCATCTGGCTAGAGCTAGGCCACTTCGTTAGACCGTTGCAAATTATGAGATATTGAGAACTACAGAGCTTGATTAACTCAGAACCAAACAAATTTTCCCCTAAATCTACCGAGATTCTCTTGTACCTGCTAGCTAAAGTAAGGTCTTCATCTAACCAGAGAGGATTAGGGTTGGAATAATTGCTTAGGAGAATAGCTTGGTTGTTAGAAGTTCTAGCATTAAAATCGCCCATTAAAAGGATATTACCTTCATTCCTAAATCTAGAAATATCATTCTCTAGCCCATTGTAAGGACAATTTTTATCCAAATTGTTCTTCTTATAGAAGTTAGAGTTAATAGGGGCAAAATAGCATATAGCTATGTAGGTTTTCCTATTGTTGGTGTCAGTGATTTCTATTCACATATACTGGTTGTGAGGGTCTTTTTTATAAATCCTAGCATGGGGGAAGATGTTCTTCTTAATGTAACACGCTATACCCCCAATGCCTCTGCGAGAGGATCGCTTGTTCCAGATTGACCAAAGCACAAATCCATCTATGTTAGGGACCCTAGATTCCACGTGCTCCCAAGTTTCAACTAACAAAATAATATCAACTTCATTAGAGATCCAACTTAGCTTGGGGCCTTTGTTCCATGGAAAGCCTCGACAGTTCCAAGAAAGAATCCGGAGCATGTTGAATTGCTATTTATTACTATCTTTTTGGTTTCTATCTCAAATAACAGCTTTCCTATTTCTGATTATTGCCCATTTTCCTTCCTTCCTGGCTTCTTTTACCTTTTGAACCTCATTTCTTAATTCTGCTTGATCTTCTGGAATGAGATCTTCATTTATGAATATTCCAGTTCCTTTTAGACTTGAGTTTTTACTAAGTATGTTATGTTTATGGTCAGTAGAGCTTACCTTTACCCGGATTAACCTTCCTTTATTCTCAGTTAATTTCCCCAACCTTGTCGCTTCTGTGATATAGGTTGTTTCAATTTGTAATCTATTGTGTAATTCTGTCCGGGCTATGGATAAAGTATCCTCATTTTCCTCCTCTTTCAAGCTGAAAATTACAAGGTTCAAGGCTCTTTTGTTACGCTCATGGTCTAATTCTATCAATTTTTTCATTTCCTCTTTAATGGGTTTGATATCTAATTTATCTGCCACATTATTTAGGGTGAGGTTGTTATTGACTTTTGCTTCTAGCTCCTTAATCATGTCCTTCATTTTAAAACTTTCTAAAGTATCGACGTCTCCTTGTTGGGATGTTTGGCTCTGGTTTTCTATAGCATGTAATCTAACCTCAAGTGTCTCCATTTTATTCTCCAATATTGTTATTTTATTTTCTATTTGTTTTTGAATCTTGTTTTCAAGAGATGTAAATTTATTTTCCAGGATGGCTTCTAATTCTATTTGTAGTCTACTTTCTCTTTATTCTCTATGTTTCTCTAAAGACTCTAAATATTCATAAATGCTATTTAAAGTAATTGAGCTAGGTCTACCTTTGATAGTCTTTGGTAGGTGCGGTGATTTATTCATATTTATGAGCAAATGAGCAGTAGATATGTATTAGAAAAGAAGAGATAAGGAATGTGTGCACCTGAGATTTGAATGTGAATTGAACAGCTATACAGGGAACCCTAGCTATAGGAGTAGACAGATCGGAGCTCAGGTCGCATACAGTCACCAGATCGCATGCAATATGCAGTATACCAGATCGCGTGCAATGTATTCACCCAGGTCGCATGCAATATGCAGTATACCAAACAGATCGCATGCAATATGCAGTATTCACCAAATCGCATGCAATGTATTCACCAGAGGTCGCATGCAGGGCCCCAAGGAATGTAATGACTCAGATCGCATGCAATGCATTTACCAGATCGGAGCTCAGGTCGCATGCAGTCACCAGATCGCATGCAATGTATTCACAAGAGGTCGCATGCAGTATAGAAACCAGTTGTGAAAAGCCCCAAGGATCAGATCGCATGCAATGTAGTAGGCCTTGACGTGACAAGATGATAACAAATATCCAATAAATTAGGCATTCGAAACGCAGGTTATCTTCATTGCCGCAGAAGGAAACTGAATCCTTGTATAGTTCTTCTTCAATGGAGATGGGAACCGAGCACTGAGGAAGAGGGTAGAGATCCCCGCCTTCTCTATATTTTCTTCTGTGGAGAAGCCGAGCGCTGAGACTAGGATTCCAGATCGCATGCAGCAGTATTCACCAGATCGCATATATTTCTATCAAATCGCATGCTGAAGCCGAGCGCTGAGACTGTGGGATTCCAGATCGCATGCAGCAGTATTCACCAGATCGCATATATTTCTATCAGTTCGCATGCAGAAGCCGAGCGCTGAGACGTATTTCCAGATCAAAGCAGTATACACACTTCAAAAATCCCAACAGATGGCACTTTAGATCCAATAAATTAGGCATTCGAAACGCAGGTTATCTTCATTGCCGCAGAAATTTTTATTTTTATTTTTGTCAATTTATTTAATCTCTAATTACACAATATAAAATAAACAAAAAATTAAAATAAATAAACACAATATAAAAACTTTAGTTACACTTTAAACATTTTGAAATATTAAATATATTTGTATGAAAATAATGTAAAAAAATTAAAACAATAGTACCTTCAAATCAAAGACTTATACATTGTTTTTGCATATTGTACATTGACCTATGTAACATAAAATAATAATACTAATCAATTGGAATATTTTTATTTATAATTTATATAATATTATAATGGATTATTTTAACTTTAAAATATATTTTATATAATATTATAATGGATTACTTTAACTAATTTTATGTAGAGAAGCTTTTTTATTTCCAATTGTGGAAGATAATCTACAAAATGACAAAAACTATAATTGGAAGTGAATCAATAAAAATACAAAAGGAAATCAACAAACAAAAAAAACCGGAGAGAAAAAGTGTTGGTTTTTCTCTTTAACTTTTGAGAAGTTTTTATGTATAAATGTTAAAAAAACATTTTTTATTTTTTTTCAATTTATTTAATCTTTTTTTCCATGATATGGGACCAATCACATTAAAAAAAATTATTTAAAAAATAAAATAAATAAACAAAAAAACTTTAGATACACTTCAAACATTTTAAAATACTAAATATAATTACATGAAAATAATGGGAAAAAAACAAAACAATAGTATCTTCCTAAGCAAAGACTAAATACATTGCTTTTGCATTGAACTCCCTAATATAAACTAATAATACTAATCAATTAAAAATTTAGATAATTTCAATAGATAGAAAATCAAATTCACAAAATTTAGCCAATCATAATTAAAAATTAAATAAAATCTAAAATTAATTATTAAAATTTTATAATTTTAAAGTTAGGTTTAAATTAATTTATATATATTAATTGAAAAACCCTAATCATTAAACAAGTAAGGATGATAAACCACTTTAATTCCTAACATTTGAATAAAAAATTAAATTAAAATAAGTATAGTTACTTAAAAAAATATTTACTAAGACGTTAATCTTTATAAAGTTTTAAAGTTATATTTAATAATTATATATTAATTAAAACTATAAATATTAAAAAACAAGTGAAATTAGCAGCAAAGCTTCTTAGTACCTGCCTCTTAGGAAAATTTTGGGAAAAATAGCAATAGGTTAATTTATTTTGAGTTTTATGACTGTAGAAAAACAAAGCATGGCACTTTAGAAAGCTAATTTTGGTAGAGAAAAGCACATCTAAAGTTGCATCTATGATCACTTCATAAATACATTATTGTCTATGAAATCATCTAAAAGTAAAGCTTGGTTGTCTACCATAAAAAGTTTATAACAAAATTAAAATTACTATTATATTATATTATGTTAACTATTTTGTTAGGTTAGTTGAGCAAACCAAAGACGAAGGATTACTATTTTTATTTAAATGTTATAATCTATAAGATGGTATTTTAAATTTTATGAAAAAAAATGATACATTTATGTAAAAATGTTAATACATACATAATTGAATGTAAGATGAACTATTTAATGTGGGTCTATGCTGATGTTATTATTCTCATTATATACCGGCGATGTTGTTTGTAGAAAAATGTTAATTAAGTTGCAAACAACAATTAAATGTAAAGAAAACTTTTTAATATGGAAGATACAAAGTGTTTATTAAACTGCTATTATTATAGTTTAATATTAGTAAATTAATCAACTTTATATAAGAGTTTAATAATATGAATGATTTTGTTACCTACATTTCCATGTTTATAATTGATTTAAATCTAATGCATGTTCTTGACAACACAAAACAAAACATGGAAGACAATGATTTTCATGATGTAAACTTGTAGAGAAATAAACACAATTGTACTTATATTAGAGGTATTAATATGGTTGTCTTGTAAGACTTGTTTAACTTGGTAGTATCATAATAATATTATTTTAAAGTTTTTTGTATGGCTTTTCAATATTTTTGTCATACTTTATAGACCATTTTTAACTTGTTGGTGGCTTTGTGGTATCAATGTTATCATTTATTCTTTTTATCTTCGCAATATTAAAGTTATATCATACAAGCTCTCTTTAATTCTTGGTGGCATCAATACTCTTTAGCTTGGTGGCGTCAATACTCTTTAGCTTGGTGGTGTGAGTAACATACCATATGGGCCCTCTCTTGCTCGACGATATAGGTGTTTGTTGCCTAGTTGGATATGATCTATGACATGGTGGTATTGATGTTTGCAATTTAAACCCACTCTAGCTTTATGATAATTGTTGGTATTGGATTCATACCTTTATACTTTATTCTAACTTAATTGTGTTAGTCTCATTGTCTTACAAACTTGAGATCTATTTAACTTTGATGATATCAAAGGTTTGCCTTGTAAACATTCTCTAACTTGGTGATATTAGTTTACATACCATATAGAGTATTCATTTTCATATTATATAGACCTTCTCTAATTATGTTGGTAATCTTATACCTTGTGAAGCCTCTCCTATTTGGATGCATATTTTATATTTATATGAAAGAGTGTTTTAATATCATTGATGCGATTTCAATGAAGTTTGGTTTCCACAAAGTTATATAATCACACCTATGATCAACAATGGGTGAGCATATTAACAACACAAAGGTAAACAAAATTAAGCAAAATTAAATTAGAAGTATAAAAATAGAATTAGTGAATAAGTAAATTTTATAATTATACACATAATTTTAAAATATATATTTATAAACAAATGGTATGATAAACCAATTTTTTTTAAATTATATAAATAATTTTAAAATAAACATTTATAAAACAATTTTCATGATAAACCAATTTTCTTTTTTCAAATTATATAAATAATTTCAAAATAAAAATTTATAATTTCAAAATTCCTTTATAAAATCAAAACAAAATTATATAAATAATTTTAAAATAAACATTTATGGACAAATTTCCATTACAAACCAAAAAAATCATATAAAAAAATTATAATAACAATAACAATGAAATATTTCTCTAGGCATGCAAATAATAGGACTCTGATAAAGGATATTTATATCGTAAAAATTACTTCAAACTTGCAAATTTTAGATTTAATTTGAATTACGAAAATTTTGTTTAAATAACTTAAGGCATCAATTATCATTGATATTGAGATATCAATATCATTTATCACGAAAAAATAACAATCAATTTACTCGTTTAGTTAAAATTTACGAATGTTTATCTAGAATATAAAATGTTACTTATTAAAATTTAATACATATTATCAGCCTTTACATGGCCCAAACTGAGATTCATACAAAATTATTTCCTACTTGCAGAGACTAAATGTAAAGAGAAGCGATTGAATTCCAGCAAAATGTTAACTGTACATTCATTTGGATGAAGAAGTGAAAGCTTTGCTCACCTTTTGAGCTTCAAAGCCTTCAAAGCAGATGCTGATAACGTTCCATTCGATGTAGGATTGATGGCTTTTCGAACCTTAGTGACGTTCCACACAGTTCCGATCACATGCCCAGCAACTGCAAATGTGTCATGTGTCACTTCTCCTGCTTCCTCGCCAAACCTACATTCAAATAACCAACACCCACAAATTTATAATATTCGCACTACAATGCACAGTTAACGAAGAAACCAAAATATGAAATACCTGTTTGTCTTCTAACAGAGAGAGCAAGCCCACTTCAGAGAACCCAGAAGGTTAGGTTCTTTCTGTAACTCTAGTATTAGCTATTAATTGAACAGTTTTTTGAGCCTATTGTCCAAAGGTTAGGTTCTTTCTGTAACTCTAGTATATTTAGCTGTTAATTGAACAGTTTTTAGAGCTTGTTGTCCAGACTCCAGACATTACAGAAGTATAAATTCAAGAATGTTTTAGTTTCTTTGGTATAGTTTAGTAGATTCTGCCCATCGTCGTGGTCGCCACTGTAGAAACCAACGAATTTAAATCTGACGACCAATACCGGCAATGGGATATAATTTTTAATTTTTTATTATGACGTCATCTTGCCACATGTCAACTCAAATCCAGATACCAAATCCCAAGGCTGACATCATCTTCTATCCACCAATCAGTTGTTTACAAAAATAGCTTTTTAACAAAATTAAAAAATATATTTTACAAACCCCTAAGTCTTGTTGTTGACATTGACACGTAGAATTGGACTCTATCTTTATCCTCGTCCAACCATTAATTCCAAAAACTGATTAAACTCTCTATCTAGAGTAGATAAGTTCATAATTGGATTACTTAATGTCAAATCATTACTTCAACTCGAATCTGGCATCTATCTTACGAAGAAAATGAATTGATATGGTCAATCCCAGCTCCGTTCAATGCCAGGCATAATGAGTATAATACGGGGACCTCAAAATAGATTCTTTTCGCTCTATGAACTTTTAGGTGTATGAAGTGTCATATTTGATTTTTTGAGCAATAGAGGAGACTCTATTTGAGTCAATCTATGCCCGAGCAAGGCAGACCTACGTCAAGGAAACCTTTTGAATAACTTTGGGATTGCTTCCGAAGGGTAAGAATTTGGAGCACACGGAGCCATATTAGTATCTTCCTGGAAAGAGGAGAATGGCTACAAAACAGGTTTTGATTTTTTAAAACTGCCTCAAAAAACACCAGCTAATAGCAAAGTCAACCAAAGTCAAAAGGTGATCGATTACAATATACCTGCCTGAGGCAGGTATAAAAAGAGATTATAAGCAACTTTAATTCCTAACATTTGAATCAGCAAATTAAAAATAAATATAAATACATAAAATATTACACAACAAAATTTTCCTTTAATCAAATAATATCATGATAGATTGCCACTCATGAATAAAGCTTTGATTCGAAGAATATCGTGATAGATAGGCACTCATCAATAAACTTTGGCATTTTATAATGAACCTAATATTGTGTATTTTCTTATTATTTGTTATTTATTAATGAACCTAATTCATTGCTATTGATTACTATGTATACTTAAAAAGGTAAAATGTGTTCAGGTTTATTTCTACAATTAATTTCAATGTTCTTTTTAATCCAATTTCAATATTTTTCTTGAATCCAAATAAGTCAATTTAACCACTCACTACATGCACAAGGATGGGAACTTTCCCCAAGGTTTATCCTCCAGTCAACTTTGTCAACTGTTTAAGTTTCTTGAGTCTTGAATCTCCCTTTGCTCCAAACTTGACCTTTCCTGCCAAATGTATCATTTGTACTATGCAAGGTGAAAAGCCTAAATAGTGCTATGCCCAAAAAAACTTGGTTCGGCCTAAATAGTACTATGCTAAAAAAATGGTTCGTTTTAAATCTTCAAACCTTAGTTCTCACAATGTTCATGATGAAAGTGAAAGTGAAAGAAAAATGGTAAACAAAGCTTGTGTAAATTAATATAAAGCCTCCAATGGAATCATTGTAGTTTTTAGCTTAATATTTTACAAAGAAATAAGATCAATTTTAGATAATCATTGACCCTCACTTTGAAGATTGAGTATGATTGGTTATATCTTAAATATAATGTTAGATCTTTGTTTCAAAGAAAGTTTCTTCAAGAGTATTTTAGGGTCTCCACTTAAAATAAACTAGTCTAAGAAATCATTTTTAACTACTAATAAACTAGTGCAATGATTGGAATTAAAATTGGTTTAAAATTTTCAAGAAATATATGTGGATAATGGTTATCAATTTCTATGCAATAAGCATATAAGTTATATAGACTTAAATTGAAATAAACTATAGGGTTGTTTTGGCTTGGAAAATTATATATGACATTTTTGGAGCTAAAATTGATCCATTCTACATAAACCTTGATTCTAACAAGCCTTATCATAGTGCATCTTCTTGTTCACCTAATGAGTCCCTAATCCTTGTGTCATTTTTTGGTTGGATTGAAATTTTTTAGGTCATCTTTTTCTTTTTTGTATATGCCAATTTTTTTTAAGAATGGATCTTTAGATTTCATGGTCTCTCTGCACTATTAATGGAGAGGTTGTGATATGTCATGGAATTTCACTTTGCATGAAATCTCATTAGAATTGAAGAATTATTTCCCATATGGAGATAAAGGAATTTCATCCTTTTTATCAAGCTCTTCTTAACATGTTTTTCTCTTAGGCTAACATCTCAAATTATGTCATATGTATATATGTTAATGAAAAAAATCAAGCGAGATTTAGAAAACTATGCCAAGTATTTATAATATTAGGATGGGATTCATATACCATGAACAAAGAACCCCTAAAGAATTCTCCTAACCCTTCTACCACTTCTTGACATTCCTAATGAAATTAGGCGAAAAAGGGACACTATACAAGCAAGGCCACGAAGGAATGGAGAGAACATCACCATAGTGAGTTTTACTACCCTCCAACTTGACCATTAGATGATAAATCCTTTTTTTTTCAAGTGGTTATCTTGAATAATGAAGAGTAGGCATATAATGACCGTAATGAAGAAGTTACCCAAAGTACAAACCACCGAGCTAAGGATGAGGTAGGGTAATAAATAATTTATTATGGGTGCAAGATGATAATCTATTTCATGACTCTGCAACATGTTTCTAATTGTGTATGCAATCTAATTTGGACACTTACTTTTGTGTCTTTCAAGTAGTAGTATATTTATGTATATAATGGTCTAGGGAAATTTTTTAAGTTATTACGGAAATATGAGGTATCTAAAAATAACCACCATATGCAAATATCACATTGCTTAAAACATCCAAGGCTAGAATGGTTGAGTAAATATACACTAACTAGGACTCAAACCTAAGACATCCCAAAACTAGTCAATGTGCACTACCCACTAAGAAATTGATGCTTGCATTCAAGCATGTCTAACAAAGGTTGGCTTGATCACCAATACCTTCCCTCAAGAAACATACTAAATCAATAAAGCATTGTTTCCAATCTCATTATGATACCATGTTGAAAAACAAACATGAATTAACGAGGACTTGAACTAAATACCTCCTAATACCAATGAAGGTGCTCTACCCATAGAGCTATCTACCTACATGTTCGTTTATTTTTTCAAAGGGAGGCTTGATGGAAAACCTCCCCTCAAGAAATACCATGACTTGAGCTTACCAATCTACTAACTTGGCTCTAATACCATGTTGAGGTAAAAACATGCCTGAGTGTGCAACCTCCCAATCATATGAAGAACTCCATCAAATTGAGTTTAAACTTCATGGATCTATGCTAGTTTTTATATAATAATAATAATAATAATAATAATAATCAAATTTAAGCTCACAACCTAGCCAAATGCCAAATTTATGAATAATGCCCCCTTGTTTGTGGGACAAGGGACCCCCTCTACAAGGTGTACATGCCTTACCATGCTCTACCCCCTCTGGATTTTAACTTGTGACATCCTAAGAGGAAACATATGATCTTGACTGTTATACACACTCAATACACACACACACACACACAAGTTTACACATTGTCCATACTTAGTTTTAGAATGAATTTAGAGAAAGCAAAAACAAAAAAACTTAAATACATTTTTTATTCAATTAACACCACCAAACTCAATTCGAAATTCTTTTAAAAAACACGGATCAAAATTAAACAAATCACTACTAACATAGTTCGTTGGCTTCCCTTATTTGTATTTAGAATAATAGAACAACACCACAAAGTAGTTGTCCTCAGAATTGAGCTTCATTTTTTTTTGGTGTTTCCATGGTTACCTACTTAAAAGCATTACGACATCAATTCTTCACCTCCATTGTTTATTGATTTGTAATTAGCATAGATCCATTTTAAACCTAGATCTATTACGCACTAATTTTTCTTGAGGTGTAAATGTTTTTTATCTTATTTTTTACATTTTTAGAAAAAATTATAGCTCAAGATATTTGATCCCAACTAGTTCTTGATATATCTAGGTTTAAGCTCAAATCAATATAATTAATTTTTTTTGTTTAAAGCAACGTCATTTGCATTTCTATTTCTTTTTATGGGAATATCATGTTACATAAATTTATGCAACCTTATACTGGATTTTAACACCTCGCTACTCTTGATGCAACAACTAGGATTTCTTGTATTGAAAACATCACCCTAAACATGCTCCACTATATTAAATTGGTATTTTAATAATTCATTGAGAATTTAAATCACCATAGAATACATAAATATAAATATGGTATGATCAAGAGTATAAAGATGCAAGAAAAGAAATTAAGCAAGTTACTACAAATTCGATAAAAATTAATAAGATAAATAACTATGAAGCCTTAATTAAAAGAAAAAAAAACATTATCTAAGTAAAATGAAAAAAAATATCCTACACCTCTCCAAGGTGGCTCCTAATAAATTTTGGATGCAAATTCTAACTCGTAAAACAAAAGAAGACAATAAAATTGCTTTAAAAGATTGGAATTCCTATCTTAAAAAGCTTTATGAATCCCCAGATATCAAAGATAACATTCAAACCCTTCTTACAACGAAATATTTTTCTCGTTAGAAGACATAGATTTTAGGGTTAAGTGCTTATCAAATGGAAAAGATAAAGACATTGAAGACTACCAAGTGGAAATATTAAAAATTGGAGATCCTGTCCTCATCCCGCACATCCACAAACTCTTTAATCTAGCAGTCGAGCAAGGGTTTCCTACACATTGGACTCAAAGGCTCATTATTCCTATTTTCAAAAGTGGTGATAAAAATGACCCCTCTAATTATCGCACTATTATGATTAGCCCTCTCTCAGCTAATTTATATGGTATTATCTTAGAAAATAAAATCAATGAATGGATAGAAATGGAAGGTAAGAGGGCTAAGGGCCAAGCAGGTTTTAGAAGGAATCATTCAACCACAGACCACCTCGTTATGCTTAGGATCATTGCAGAGGAATGTCGTAATAATAAGTCTGACATATTTTTTGCTTTGTGGATTTTAGAAAAGCTTTTGATACAGTGCCTAGAAATTACCTGTGGAATAGGCTAGAGAAGCTTAAAGTTATTTTTGAGTTGAGAGCTACCATGATAAGGTTATACGAAAAGGTCATTGCCAAGTTTAAGAATAATGAGGGGTGGAAAATGAATAAAATTGTAATATTGGAGTTAAACAAGGTTTCCCCCTCTCCCCTACCATTTTCGATATTTACATTGATAAGCTAGAAATGTGTTTAGAAGAACCAGGTTGCGTCGATACAATCTTAGCTAGGATTGTTATCATCCTACTACTTTATGCTAATGATATTGTTCTTATGGAAAGGTGTCCCTCTGATCTCGATAAGCAATTAATAATTCTTAAATATTTTTTCTCTAACATGGGTATGATTGTTAACACTGACAAGAAAAAATCATGATTATAAAATCTAAGAAAGACACCTATGCAAATTTTATTTATGATAATAGAAATCTAGAGGAAGTGATTTCTTACAAGTATATTTGAATTGATATTCATCACAAGCTCAATTGGAACTATAGCGTTGAGAAAATGATTAATCGAGGGTGGAAAGCTTATTTTGGTCTTGAAAATAACTATAAATCAACCAATCTGGTCATGTTGGATAAAAAGAAGTTCCTCTTCGAAACTCTTGTCATCCCTATTATCTTATATGGTTTTGAAGTATGGGGGTGCAACATTTCTAGAAAATATTGGAGGAAGATTGAGCAAATCCAGAAAGAAGTGGGTCTTTTCCCCATCGAGATCCTGGCTATGACTAGGTACATGATGTACACTCACAAGATAAATAACATGGGAAACGAGAGACTTCCTAAAATTGATTTAAACTCAAGTCAAAACCAACTATGCCTCAAGCGGTGTTGGGGTAAGGATACCATGGCTTGGTTAAACCATTGGGGCATTGATGAAAATGACATTTTCCAGAACATTGATAATGTCAAAAATATTATTACTTCTAAGTTTAAAGAGAAATTGTGGTGTGAGGAAAATTTAGCGGTTAAGAGAAAATTAAGATACTATAAGGAGGTCGTTAATCATAATTTGGAAGATATAAAGTATCTCTCGGTAGTAACTAGGTGACGAAGGAAAATTAATATAGCCAAGATTAAAACGAACTCTCATGAACTCCATAGCGAAACGGGGTGTTGGTATATTCCTAAAACTCCATGGGTGGAAATTGTTTTCCATCTATGTGAGTCTATGAGTGTTGAGGATAAAAATCACTTTCTCTTACAGTGCCCTGCTTACACCCACATTAGATCTGAGTTTCATAGTATGTGCTACGATACAAACCTTTATAACTTCCTAACTTGCCAAAACTATAATGAGCTTGGAAAGCTTCTTGGCAAGCTTTTTGAGCATAGGAACAAGATTTTAAAGTAAACCATCCTTCTTAAAGTCCAATAAACCAAAGTTAGTCTCATTGGACGTTAATCATCATCACCATTATTATCATCGTAATGTAAATATACAAATTAACAACAATAAAATATATAACTAAACTAATAAAAAAATAAATTTAACCATATTTTTAAAGTTTATTATGTTATATTTGCTAACATTAATCCATATATTTTTCTAACTTAATTTTCATTTTTCATTTATCTATGTAAAACTATTGTAAATAAATATATTATATATTTAAATCATGATGTTGTGATATGGTGGAGTGTCCCATGATATATAATTCATTTTTCATTTATCCATGTAGAACTATTGTAAATAAATATACTATAAATATTTAAACCATGATGTTGTGATATGTGGACTGTCCCTTCATATATAATTCAAGTGATGATTGACAATAGTGTTTTGAAACTTTTGAGAACTACAAATGATTATATAAAAATAGAATTGAGAATAAATGAAATTTGTATAATATATTATAATTGATTAGTATGTATCACAAGGGTATGTGAGCATATAGGTCATAAAATAATTAGGATGATGTCTTGTTACACTTTCCACGAGGGTAAACACTTTCTACCGAATAAGCGATCAATTTAACAAACATCCACACCTAACTTTACCTACTCAATTGACTTACCATATAGGTCAAGCATGGTCACATAAGTCAAAATAATTAACTCAATGCTTCTCCAATCGGTTGTTGGTTTAGTGGGAAGTATGATGGATAAAATACAGCTCCAAACTTCCAATCTAGAGGGAGGCCACCCACTCTTGACAATGGGGTCAAGACCAAGTGCAAGTGCCATCTCATGCCAAACTAATTTTGACCTTTAAAACCACCATCCAATTTGTGAAATGATTATTTTAATTCGAATATAAAATAAACTCAATCATTCTAACTCATGTGTACTATCAGATCAAACCTACACAAATTTGGCGGACTAGTTAACCCACTTGTGGCATTTTATGCAAAGTAAGTTTGACCTTTACAACGTTCCAACTTGTGAAATGACTATTTTAATATGAATATAAAATAATTATTTTTGGCTCAATTGCTTTAAGAAAAAATGAAACAAACTCATTGGATATTCATATCATGTGTACTCTCAAGTCAAACTCTAGTATGCGATACATAAAAGTTTTTCAAAAGCCCGATGGAAAATTAACCATGTTTTCCCAACATTTTCCCAAAGTTTTAACCATGTTCGACATGAACTTGACCTTAGACTTACCAAATGTTTCATCGAACATATATATATTTTGATGTATATTGAACATCAAAAGATTCTTAAATTCCATTTCTTTAAGTGATTTTCCCAAAACACTTAGAAAGTGAAGAAGTGATACTTATGCTTTTGATATGATGGCGAGAGAAAGATCTTGGACCGAACAATCATGGAATGAACTTTCGAACATGAAGGGATGGCGCTGGTGTCCCTCCCTCAGGGCTTCGGTTTCAACTGGTACCGCCATCTGATTTGGAAAGAGCAAAACAAGCTCTCTTTGTGGAGGTTTTCTGCGCTCTTTTTAGGATTTTTCTCGCATACATATTCCCCCTCTCCGTCTAGCAATGGGTTTCTTCTCTATTGAGTTAGCTCATTTTTACTCTTGGTATCCTTTCCTGTCTCCTTGGGCTGGATTCTGCACCTTTCTAGCCGCTAGGGTTTTTCCACTAGTAGGGTTGAGCCGCTCTTAGTATTAACCAGGCAACTGGAGTCCATCCTCCTCGGTGGAGGACTAGTACCAACTAGTCAAAAAAGTGGGAACTTGTTTATTCGAGCCGGGTCAATACTGTCTTCAACTTCAAGCTTGGCATCACCTGGTTATAGGATTAAGGGTTTCTTAGGAAGGTCTGTTAGGACTGGTTTATTTTAAGGTTACAACTTGCAGCTCCTTGGGTGGCTGTGTTTCGTTTGGTCTACGTCGTTTTGGAGTTCTCTCATAACCGCTTCGGACTTTCAGGGTTTCCTTGACCTTGCCGGTCAACTCAGCAAAAGCCGGTGTCCTTCTTGTTTTTTTTGTCGGCCTCTAGGGTTTCTTCTGTCACTTTTGGTTGACATTGCTTCACCTTTCCACGTTTCCATCATTAGGGTAGATGGGTAAGAGTGAATGGCACACTTGGGCTTCAGAAAACTGGAAGCCTCTCTTCTCCTATACACCCTCAATCAGTCTGCTTGCCAGAGGGTGGATTTTTATTGTTTTTTTACAAGAGGCTCATGCTCTGTCTGTATTAAATTCCTTCTGGCACATCCAGGAAGGCTCCTTGGTGCTGGACCGCTGGCATATTCATTTCGACCCGTTAAGGGAACGTGTTAAGAAGAGACACTTATGGGCTCTCCTCCCTGGTTTGCCTCTGCCACTATGGAACCGTGAAGTAATGGAAGGAATTGGGAACACCATCGGTCACTTTGTGGTTGTTGAAGACAACTTCCTCCACTCGTTCGACAAGCGAATGGCCAAAATCCTTGTCGAAATCGACCTTGTACCAATCCTCCCAGCAAATATTGAAATATTATATCTTGAACGATCTCTGCACCAGCGGTTGGATTACCTTAATGTGCCATTTCGTTGCAGTAGGTGCAGAGCTATTGGACATCTCCGCAGGACCTATCCATTGATGAGAAAGGGGATTGTTTCTCTCTCAACATCACCTACTTCGGACCAGGCTTACTCTACCTCCCCTTTCTGCATGGCTGATCAAGAGAACAAGACTACAAAAGGTATGTTATCTCAAGCTTGCTCCTTATTTGAAGATGCTACTGAGCAAGAGCTGTCACTCTTAGATTCTGTTAAAGCCAATGGGCCCTCCTCTGTTTTATCTGGGCACCTTGATTTGGAACCAAATTCCCTCTCTACATTGACCCCTCTCCCTACCACAGGGGAGGCTCTCCCTGGGTTGTCCACTTTGACAGAAGCGCTCCCTTCCTCCAAACCCTCTAAAGAGCTCTCTACTTCCCCCGCGAGGCCCTCGTTAACTAAAGCACATCCTTCTTCAGTTATACCTTCTCTCTTTTCGGAAGCAGATTTCCCTCCACTACCGGGTCCCAGACTCTCCTCTGCATCGTCACCTCCCCACAGCCCGACTTCCACCCCATCTTTTGTCGATCCCTCTTTGCATTCTTCACTAGATATCTTCTCTGACAGAACACCACGCTCCCCCTCTNCTCCTTTGCATCGTCACCTCCCCACAGCCCGACTTCCACCCCATCTTTTGTCGATCCCTCTTTGCATTCTTCACTAGATATCTTCTCTGACAGAACACCACGCTCCCCCTCTGTCCTTCCCTTGGAATCCATACGCTTTCAGAATGTTACTATAAGGAGAAGATCCAAGAAACCCTTGACCTCCTCTTCTGACACCTTGCCTCTACCCCCACCCGTATACACCTCTCTCTACCAGATTGAAGAATGTAGCACGCATTGCACATTCCCCACCCTCTCGGGACCTTAGAGCTTTGACACCCGAGTCCTTGGGTTCCTAATGAAGATCCTTTCCTATAATATCCGTGGCCTTGGAGGCTTGGCCAAACATAAAAGCCTCCGGCACCTCTTGGTCTCTCTGGCACCTGATCTTATTTTTCTTCAAGAAACCATGACCTGCTCTCATCCTGCCATTCTGTCTTTCTCTAAGCTACGTCCAGGTTGGGAATACTGTGCAGTAAGCTCTACAAGCCTCTCTGGTGGTTTACT
>LPNX011196522.1:0-33052 GCA_001517045.1 Pseudotsuga menziesii
CCCACTCTATCCATGTCTCTCTCTATGACACACACACACATCCCTATGTCTCCCCTTACCACTAGAACCCCCTAGCATATCTCTCTGACACACATAAACACATCCCTATGTCTCCCATTACCACTAGCACCCCCTAACCTATCTCTCTAACACACATACATATGTCTCCCCTTACCACTAGAACCCCCTAACCTATCCCTATGGCACACATCCCTATGTCTCTGCTTACCACTAACCCCCCCCTAACCTATCTCTCTGGCACACACACTGTCACATGCCCCAATTTTACAAAAACAATTTTATATTATTTGAGGAACAATATGTTAAATTTTATGCTAAGTTGTAATTGATGACCCAGTGGGGTCAAGGATATTTAATGTAAATTATGAATATTTTATTTATAAATAAATAAATGAGGAGACAATAGCTTAGGAGAGCTGTTAAAAGAGTGTTTACGGGTCAAATTGGTGAAGGATATTGGGTGGAGAGCAAACTGACATGTGGCAGCATCCTCAAACCACTTCCAACTGTTGCAGGTGGCAACCTCCCTACATTTGTGGTCATGATTCCCCAAGAAAGTGGAATCAAAGCAAGTGGCTCAATTAATGAAAACTGACCCAGAAGACCTAGGCATCTTTGTAAAAATTCCCATTGAAGAGAGCTGAGGCTGCTCATTCAAGAGAAGTGATCATTCAAGGTGAATGAATTTACTTCAGAGAAATTCAATGAAAGGAAAAGTGGAAAGTGTTTGAGGGGATAACTGTTGATTGATCTTGTTGTAGCTTTTAAGCTAAAGATCATACTGTTGAGAGAAGATTGTTGTTACTAAGGTATTGAACTAGTCAGGTGAGAGAGGGTTCTACAATTGTATACTCCACCCAGTTCTCAGCCAAGAAGAGCGGGAACAGGCTAGGGGGGTCCTAAGGAAGCGTTGTTTGAGTGCTCTCCAGGAGATTGGTAGGGAGGAACGGCCTCCTAAAGCTGTTGTCGTCTTGTCCTCAACAAGTTCTATGTTATTTATTTTACTGTCTTAGTTAAATAAATCTTAGTTTATCTGCTACCTGAATGATAATAATTCTGATTTTGTGAAATGTTCAATTTAGTATTTTTATTGGACTGTTTATGGAATGAAAATGATTTAGGGAAATAATGAAATAGAAAGGAATTAAATTTCTAAGCTTTGTTTTTCCACACCTAGTTACAGGTCGTACTCTAGCACAGTTAGATTGTTTAAAGTAAATGAGATAATTTTTGTAATGAAATGAGAACAATAAATATGAATTCTGTATCTGTATGTAAATGGAAATAGATTGTATTTCAATTTTTAAGATGTAATAAGAAAGCAGTGTTGTAGTTTGTTTATAGTTACTGTTTTAATTAGTCTATATAGACGAAAACACAGGTGAAAGAAGTAGTAATATACTTAGTAT
This sequence comes from Pseudotsuga menziesii, assembly GCA_001517045.1. Taxonomy (NCBI): domain Eukaryota; kingdom Viridiplantae; phylum Streptophyta; class Pinopsida; order Pinales; family Pinaceae; genus Pseudotsuga; species Pseudotsuga menziesii. The sequence continues at coordinate 1,431 of LPNX011196522.1, forward strand.
CACAGTATTAGAATACTGTTAAGAAATATATGTTCACAGAAAATACTAATTATTATTCAAGAAAATATGTATACAAGTTAAAAACTAAACAGTACTGGAAATATTAACTTAACTCTTAAACTTTTACTTATTAAAAACCAAATTAGGGTTTCACTTATAAACCCTTATTTATGTAAAATAAACAGAGTTTAGAGTTAATAATCTTTTCTCTACAGAGCTCTAAATAATTATAAATTACAAAGTAAAATAAATGTATTTATAAGTAATAAACGAAATAACTGAGAATTATTTACATTGTGCTTTTAAACTTAAAAAAAAAATAGACATGTTATTACCTGTGAAAAAAACTATCGGTCAAAACCCTTTTCACTAACCTATTCAAGTACAAGTTAACATTTATCGAGTTACATTGCTAACTGAGATTTAAAATTTACAAGGAAACTATAAACTGTGCATTAGACTGATTACAGTCTTATCCTGAAAACTTTACAATGTATTTATAACATTTTTAAATTAAATACTTAATTAACAGGATAATGAAACAACCATATACCTGTAATAGAGAAACTGAAGCAAACAAGAAACAATGCCCAAATAATAATTTATTTAAGAATACTTTTACACAAGGGTTTTTCCCATTAAACCCTAACTAATATATATTCCGGACTCATAATATAAAATTTATAAATTTACATTATGACTGTTCCACGGTCTTCATATTAACACTATTTATTTATAAATGTTATCATTGACAGTAAATAAATTTACTGACAGTTGAAGGAGAAAAACCTATTTTACAGTATTATCATTTAAAAGATCGATTAGAATAAAACAGAGTAATCGAAACAGGAGCCATTCAAAAACCATAAGTAGAAGAAAAACCCTTTTATCTTAAAACCAGAGTATGATATTATCAAGCCGTAAGGCTGTAATAATTTTTACAAATCGAAGGAACTACATACAAGTCACGGCTTAAGAGCCGGAGCTACCCAACAACACGCAAAGGTTTAAAAAAAAAGCAAAACTAAGTAATAACAACAACTAAGCATTTAAACATTGAAGGAACCGAAGCCATGCTTCCCTTCAAACCGTAACTCCTTCCAATAACCATTGCAAGCAGGGAGATGCCACAATAAAATGGGGCATACCCGTTATGGCCATGAAGTTCACCTACATGGGAGAAGTTTCCTTCAAGTTTGAAGCCGTAACTGAAACCTACAAGAACAAGACAGAATGCAATAGTTAGAAGTTGTATCCCTTGTATTAAAACTGTAACAAGTAATTTGTGAAGATATAAGAGCAGGGTAAGACTATTACCTGCGAATAAGGAGTCTGGAGCCAAGGAGGTGACTGAACCAGTTCGAAGAACTGAACCTTGAAGAAACGAAAACCCTCGTGCTAATCCTGTGACAGAGGCAGCAAGATTCATATTCCAGACTTTCACTGACGATGGAGCAAGTCACGAGAAAAGGAAAGGGTAACGCTATGGCCAGTACTCTAAACTACTAACAGAGTAAAACCCACTCACACGACATTACAATACTTCCAGAAAGAATCCAAGTTACAAACTGTGAATTCCTTCACTTTTGCACAAATGATACAACACTATTCTACACCCAAATGGAGCTGTCAAACGTGAACCAGCGAGTCTCTCATGGCTGCAAAGAAACACTTACAGCACAAACCAAAACCCTCGAAGATAAATAAAGAGCTTAGGGTTCTATTTGCGTTTTTATTCAACCTACGCATGGTGGAGACACATCCACCTTGTCTTTGAAATTTTTAATCAAAAGTGGATCGATCCCTATAGTCAACCTGCACTATCGGGTGAACACATATCATTGCCAATGATTTATATCATGCACCGATGATATTGTTTGTTTTAGTTAATTCGTATCATTGCATTTGATAAGCATTACAATCAAGCAATAGTAAAAACATTTGTATATATCATTAGCATTTGCATTTTGAAAACTTTGAAATCGATCATTTGTAAAAACATTTATGTGGAGATCAATATTGGAGTTTATGCCTTTGACCTTAGTCAATAGCACTCCTAATGATTCTTCATACAAACCTTGTATTAAAGGATTAATTATGCTATGTTTAGAATTAGTGTTATGTAAAATCAAAGCTGGTAAGGTCATTATCTTTAGATCAACTTTATGTAAGTAAATGCTAGGTAGTATTTCTACCCTAGTATAACTCTTACAAATGCGTAAAGTTGGCAAAGCTATGGTTGGAAGACTTCTTGGAAGTTAGTGATCTTTTGGTTTTTATAAAGAACCAAACTCTTAAATAAATAAAACCAATACTTAGACTACACCTTGGTAATTACAAGGTAGTAAGACTACCTAGGGATAAAGGTAAAATCACTTAGTAATTTTATTAAGCGATATAGTAATGTAATCTTACAATAATACATATGACATGATGAAACTTGGAAGATCGAAATTTATAGCTTGATGACTAGTAGTGCAAGTAGACAATTATAACTGTATACAAATAAACAGGCTGATAATTCTTCACTACTAGAGCAGAATTAAAAGTAGACCTATGTGATCTATTGTAAACTTTTTCCTTGAAGGTCTTAGAATTATATCCATGCTTATAAAGCAGCACATTGAATATTAGACGTAGCAATAGCAGTAAATTCATGCTTCAATGAAAGTGTTTCCATGTTAAAATTATGAGCCCTATGCTCATCTATAGTATTGTAAGTAACTTGGCATATAACCTCAGAAAGAAAACTTAGGTAGAACTCATGCTGGAAAAAGACATTAGGATGTTTAGGATATTGGTCTTTACGACTAACTTAAAAAACTGTCATAGATTCAAAAACAGCAAAGGAAAATACTTTGCCTCATCGAATATTTGCTTTCTATTAATCAATTTATGCTCTAGCATTTGTATTATGCTAAAGAAGTACTTCTTGACTTAATGCAAAAACAAACTCCTACTTGTTCAAAAATTTACCTGCTGAACCTATAAGAACCAAAAATCCAGTTGAGTTAGCAATTGATAAGTAAGCCCCAGTTTAGAACATAGCTTCTCACCTACTAGAAAAAAGCAAATCATCCGTACAGCTAGAAGCAACTGAATGCAGGTCATATATATAACATATCAAAAGTAAAATGGTATTAGTTTATGTGTTTGAAGTTAATCACTACATATTGTTAACTGTTTCATTTTCCGCTAGCCACTAGCAATTATTAAACTGCGACTTTAGACATTTTATATTACATGAAAAATTTTAAATTTTAATGAAATTTTGGGGTTATGACATGTGGTATCAGAGCACAAGGCTCAAACACTAGGCCTTGATGAAGCTCAACTTGCTTATATGAAATAGTGTATTAAATCATTTTGCTGATGTTGATTTCTTTTAATGTTATTCAACAAAGAAATTTGTTTCTGAGTTTAACAACAGGTATGGAAAGACTGGAGGAATATGCGGAAGGGGAATCTCCCTTTACTGAACAAGAAAACTTACAAAGAGAACCTATACAAGAAGACATAACCACTAATTCCTCAGAAATTTTACAAACAGTAAAAGAATTAAAATTTGAAAAGGAATCTGTTAAAAAAGAAAATGAGAGGATTCTGAGAGCTCAGGAGGAGTTTAATCGGATCCTAATAGAAAGATTTCATATTGAGGGAAGGGGTAAAAGAGCTGATTCAGAAGATATAATTTACCAACATAAGTATAAAAAGATTAAACAAACTAAAAATGAAAGAAACTCATCTTCCGAAGTATTTGGTGATCAACGTAATTTTCATTCTACTAGTGATAGTAGTGAGGATAACCACTATACTAGAAAGAGAAAATATAAACCTTATGAAGAAATCTCTGGAGATTTTAAAAAGATCAAACCGCCAACATTTAATGGGGAAACTGAGAAGGGGGAGGAAGCGGAATCCTGTCTATCTGGGATGAAGACGTACTTCGAGATTTATAACTATTCTAACCAATTAAAGGCTAGAATGGCTATCTATAATCTTTTAGGGAAAGCTGATATATGGTGGCAAGATTTAAAGAGAGTGAAAGAAATAAGAGAGAAAAACATAAATTGGAGTACCTTCAAGAAGTACTTTAAAAATAAATTTTTATCTGAATAGTACTATGAAGAAAGGGCTAAAGAATTCCATGAGTTAAAACTGGGTACAATGACTATGAAAGTTTTGAATAGTAAGTTTTTAAGTCTGTTTAGGTATGTGCCATACCTTGTAGATGAAAAACTGAAGGTACATCTGTTCCTCAGTTGTTTACCTTATCACATAAAGGATAAGATTGAGTATGACAATCCAAAAACTCTGGCCAAATGGAAGGCCAAAAAGAATAATAGTAATTATGATCAAAAGAAGAAAAAGTTTGTGCCCAATCGAAATTCTAAAAATAATAAGGCCAAAAATTTTCCTAATAAGAATTTCCAAGGGAATAAGAATAATTCACCGAACAATCAGAACAATCAAAAGAGTAAAGAGTCTGCTAATAATCATGGTAATTACACAAAAAACATTGAACAAAAAGAACCCATAAAGTGTTGGGAGTGTAATGGCCCACATTATGCCTCAGTCTGTCCTAATCGAAAAAAGACTGTTAATAATATCCATACAATACATGAGGAGATGATTGTTGGAGATTTGGCGAGGACTATGCCCAAGATCAATGCAGCCTTAGAGAATCAACAAGTGGACTATCAAACTTCCATGGTAGAAGTAGAAGGTAAGATAAACCAAACACCCATAGCTATTTTAATTGATCCAGGAGCTAGTTTAAGTTATATTTCACCTAATTTGGTAGAAAAATGTAAGCTGCCTGTTGAAAAATTTGTAAGTTCTTGGTTGGTTCAGTTAGCTACTGGTGCAAAAAAGAAGGTAACTAGTTTTGTAAAGAATTGTGCAATAATTATGGATCAATTTGAAACGTTTGTAAAGCTTAATGTACTGCCTCTGGGTTCATATGACATACTAATCGGTATGGATTGGTTAGAGCAACATAAGGTGATCTTAAACTGCTATGATAAAACCTTTACTTGTATAAATAATGATGGAAAATCAATAAGTGTAAAGGGAATCCCTAGAAAAACAACTGTAAGACAGATATCTGCTCTGCAGCTTAAGAGAGCTGTTAGGAAAGGTTGTAGGGCTTATGCAGTAACGGTAACCAATGAAAAAAATTTAAATAACATCGATAAATTAAAGTTGGAGGATATACCGATTTTAAAAGAGTATGCAGATGTATTTCCGAAAGAAATTCTAGAACTACCTCCGAAAAGGGAATTAGATTTTACCATTGAGTTGGTACCTGGTGTAGTACCCAGCTCAAAGGCCCCTTATCGAATGAACATACTTAAGCTTAATGAAGTTAAGTCACAAATAAAAGAACTTATTAACAAGAAATATATTTGACCCAGTGTATCTCCCTGGGGGGCACCTGTCATCTTCATTAAGAAAAAGGACAAAACTCTACGACTTTGCATAGATTACCATTAATTGAATAAGATGACTATTAAAAATAGATACATGTTACCTCGCATAGATGATCTGTTTGATCAACTACGTGGAGCTACGGTGTTTTCAAAAATTGATTTAAGGTCTGGGTATCACCAAGTTAGAATTAAAGATGAAGATATCTTTAAAACATCTTTTAGGACTCGATATGGCCATTATGAGTTTATCGTCATGCTATTCAGGCTTACTAATGCTCCAACTATTTTTATGTGTCTAATGAATAATATAATGCATAAATATTTGGATAAGTTTGTGGTCGTGTTTATCGATGACATATTAATCTATTTGAAATATGAAGAAGAACATAAGGAACATTTAAAAATTGTCTTGCAAGAGTTGCGAGATCATCAACTCTTTGCAAAGTTTAGTAAATGCGATTTCTTTAAGGATAAAATCCAGTACTTAGGTCATGTGGTGACTAAGGAAGGAATTTCGGTGGATCCCGAAAAGATAAAGGCGATTGAATATTGGCCAATTCCTAAAGACGTAACTGATGTTCGATCCTTCATGGGAATTACCGGTTATTACCAGAGGTTCATTGAAGGGCTTTCGAGAATCGCAAATTCGATAACCTCTTTGCAGAAAAAGGGAAAGAAATTTGATTGGAATCAGAAGTGCGAGTAGAGTTTCAAAAAGTTAAAAACCTTATTGACCAACGCACCTATTTTAAGGATAGTTGATCCAAATAAAGATTTTATAGTGTGTACTGACGCCTGCAATGATGGTTTAGGCGGAGTATTGACTCAAAAAGGGCATGTTATTGCTTATGAGTCTAGGAAATTAAAAATTCATGAAAAGAATTATGCAACTTATGACCTGGAATTAAATGTTGTCATACATGCTCTAAAGATGTGGCATCATCATTTAATTGAAATAAAATTTATTCTAATGATAGATAATAAAAGACTAAAATATATGTTAGATCAACCTAACTTGAATGCTAGACAAGCTAGGTGGCTAGCTTTTCTAAGTGAGTATAATTTCGAAATTCAGCATATTAAAGGGAAAGAAAATAAAGTTGCTGATGCATTAAGTAGAAATGCAAGGCTAAACTTTACAGCAGTTATCGGCACTTATACAATAGATCTGGAAGAACAGCTTAAAACAGGGTTAGAACAAGATGAAATTTACCAAAAATTACAAGCAAAAGCAAAAGAAAATCCAATAGAAAGTTTAATTAAATGATACAGCTTGAATGAAAAAGGATTTTTACTCTATAAAGACAGAATGTATGTACCCAATGTACCTAAAGTTAAGTTATTAATTTTAGACGAAATCCATAAAACTCCATACTCAGGCCATCCGGGTTATCAAAAGACTATAACTATGTTAAGAAAAGAATATTTTTGGCCAAACATGAAGACTCCACTGGCAGAATATATCACTAGATGCTTTGAATGTCAGCAAGTAAAAACTGAACATCAACATTCAGCTGGATTAATTCATCCAATGCCCATTCCTAGCTGGAAATGGGAGATAATTAGTCTTGATTTTGTTACTGGACTACCTAAAAATCAGAACTTAAATGATTCTATAATGGTAGTGGTCTATAAATTAAGTAAAACGACCCATTTTATACCTGTAAAAACTATGTATAAAGCTGCAAACATAGCTGATATCTTTTTAAAGAAAAATTTTCGAGTGCATGGAATACCAAAAGTTATAATCTCAGATCGAGACCCTAAATTTACAGGTAATTTCTGGAGATCTCTGTTTAAAGGATTAAATACTACACTAAATTTTAGTACTTCATTCCATCCTCAAACTGATGGATAGACTGAAAGAGTAAATAAATTACTGGAAGATTTACTAAGAATGTATGTAAAGGATCAGCCAGGTAAATGGGAAGATTATTTGCACCTCGTAGAATTTGCTTATAATAATAATTATCAAGCTTCAGCCAGATTTAGTCCTTTCGAAATCTTGTATGGAAGGAAGTGTAACACTCCTATCTCTTGGAGTAATCCATTGGACAGATTAGTATTAGGTCCTGAGTTATTGAAAGAAATGGAAGAGATTATAAAGCAGGTACAAAGTAATCTAAAAATTGCACAAGATCGACAGAAAATTCAAGGAGACCTTAAAAGAACTCCAAAGGAGTTTCACGTAGGTGAACATGTGTTCATTAAGGTGAGACCCAAAAAAAGTTCTTTGAGGTTGGGTAGTTGTGCCAAACTAGCACCTCGTTACTATGGTCCTTTTAAAATACTCTCCAAGACTGGACAGGTAGCCTATCAGTTAGCATTACCACCGAATTTAAGAGTTCATAATGTTTTTCACATTTCTGTATTAAAGAAATATGTGCATGATGCTACTCATGTTATTAACTAAAATGATGTACAGGTGGAACCCAAAGGAGATTTTCTGGTGGAACCAGACTGTATCCTCGAGCGGAGGGAGATCACACTTTGGAACCGTACCATTGGTTAGGTGAAGGTGCAATGGAAGCACCTTAGTCCAAAGGAAGCCACCTAGGAATTGGAAAGTCATATGCGGGATGCATATCCAATTCTGTTCCAGGGGAATTCTGAGGACGAGGAATAAATAACATCGAGGACGATGTTATAATTTAAGGGGGTGTGTATGTCACATGCCCCAATTTTGCAAAAACAATTTTGTATTATCTGAGGAACAATATGTTAAATTTTATGCTAAGTTGTAATTGATGACCCAGTGGGGTCAAGGATATTTAATGTAAATTCTGAATATTTTATTTATAAATAAATAAATGAGGAGACAACAGTTTAGGAGAGCTGTTAAAAGAGTGTTTACTAGTCAAATTAGTGGAGGATACTGGGTGGAGAGCAAATTGACATGTGGCAGCATCCTCAAACCACTTCCAACTGTTGCAGGTGGAAACCTCCCTACATTTGTGGTCATGATTCTTCAAGAAAGTGGAATCAGAGCAGGTGGTTCAATTAATGAAAACTGACCCAAAAGACCTAGGCATATTTATAAAAATTCACATTGAAGAGAGTTGAGGCTACTCATTCAAGAGAAGTGATCATTTAGTGTGAATGAATTTACTTCAGAGAAATTCAATGGAAGGGAAAGTGAAAAGTGTTTGAGGGGATAATTGTTGATTGATCTTGTTGCAGCTTTTTAGCTAAAGATCATATTGCTGAGAGCAGATTGTTATTACTGAGGTATTGAACTAGTCAGGTGAGAGAGGGCTCTACAATTGCATACTCCACCCAGTTCTCATCCAAGAAGACCAGGAATAGGCTCGGGGGTCCTGAGGAAGCGTTGTTTGAGTGCTCTCCAGGAGATTGGTAGGGAGGAACGACCTCCTAAATATGTTGTCGTCTTGTCCTCAACAGGTTCTATGTTTTTATTTTACTATCTTAGTTAAATAAATCTTAGTTTATCTGCTACTTAAATGATAATAATTATGAGTTTGTGAAATGTTCAATTTAGTATTTTTATTGGACTGTTTATGGAATGAAAATGATTTAGGGAAATAATGAAATAGAAATGAATTAAATTTCTAAGCTATGATTTTCCACACCTAGTTATAGGCCGTACTCTAGCACAGTTAGATTGTTTAAAGCAAATGAGATAATTTTTGTAATGAAATGAGAACAATAAATATGAATTATGTATCTGTATGTAAATGGAAATAGATTGTATTTCAATGTTTAAGATGCAATGAGAAATCAGTGTTGTAGTTTGTTTATAGTTATTGTTTTAATTAGTTTATATAGACGAAAACACAGGTGAAAGAAGTAGTAATATACTTAGTATCACAGTATTGGAATGCTGTTAAGAAATATATTTTTACAAAAAGTACTAACTATTATTCAAGAAAATATGTATACAAGTTAAAAACTAAACAATACTAGAAATATTAACTTAACTCTTAAACTTTTACTTATTATAAACCAGATTAGGGTTTCACTTATAAACCCTTCTTTATGTAAAATAAACAGAGTTTAGAGTTGATAATATTTTCTCTACAGAGCTCTAAATAATTATAAATTACAAACTAAAATAAATGTATTTATAAGTAATAAACGAAATAACTGAGAATTATTTACATTATGTTTTTAAACATAAAAAAAATAGACAGGTTATTACCTGTGAAAAAAACTATGGGTCCAAACCCTTTTGACTAACCTATTCAAGTACAAGTTAACCTTTATCCAGTTACATTGCTAACTGAGATTTAAAATTTACAAGGAAACTGTAAACTGTGCATTAGAGTGATTACAGTCTTATCCTTAAAACTTTACAATGTATTTATAACCTTTTTAAATTAAATACTTAATTAACAGGATAATGAAACAACCATATACCTGTAATAGTGAAACTAAAACAAACAAGAAACAGTGCCCAAATAATAATTTATTTAAGAATACTTTTACACAAGAGTTTTTCCCATTAAACCCTAACTAATATATATTCCGGATTGATAATATAAAATTTATAAATTTACATTATGACTGTTCCATAGTCTTCATATTAACACTATTTATTTATAAATGTTATCATTAACAGTAAATTACTTTACTGACATTTGAAGGAGAAAAACCTATTTTACAGTATTATCATTTAAAAGATCGATTAGAATAAAATAGAGTAATCAAAACATGAGTCATTCAAAAACCATAAGTAGAAGAAAAACCCTTTTATCTTAAAACCAGAGTATGATATTATCAAGCCGTAAGGCTGTAATCATTTTTACAAATCGAAGGAACTACATACAAGTCACAGCTTAAGAACCAGAGCTACCCAGCAACACACAAGGGTTTAAAAAAAAAGCAAAACTAAGTAATAACAACAACTAAGCATTTAAGCATTGAAGGAACCGAAGCCATGCTTCCCTTCAAGCTGTAACTCCTTCCAATAACCATTGCAAGCAGGGAGATGCCACGATAAACCGAGGCTTACCCGTTATGGACATGAAGTTCACCTACGCAGGAGAAGTTTCCTTCAAGATTTAAGCCGTAACCGAAACCTACAAGAACAAGACAGAATGCAATAGTTAGAAGTTGTATCCCTTGTATTAAAACTGTAACAAGTAATTTGTGAAGAGATAAGAGCAGGGTAAGACTATTACCTGCGAATAAGGAGTTTAGAGCCGAGGAGGAGACTGAACCAGTTCGAAGAACTGCACCTTGAAGAAACGAAAACCCTCATGCTAATCCTGTGACAGAGGCAGCGAGATTCATATTCCAGGATTTCACCGACGATGGAGCAAGTCACGAGCAAAGGCAAGGGTAACGCTATGGCCAGTACTCTAAACTACTGACAAAGTAAAACCCACTCACACGGTGTTACAATACTTCCAAAAAGAAACCAAGTTACAAACTGTGAATTCCTTCACTTTTGCACAAATGATACAACACTATTTTACACCCAAATGGAGCTGTCAAACGTGAACCAACGATCCTCTCATGGCCGCGAAGAAACACTTACAGCACAAACCAAAACCCTCGAAGAGAAATAAAGAGCTTAGGGTTCCATTTGCGTTTTTATTCAACCTACGCATGGTGGAGACACATCCATGTGGTCTTTGAAATTTTTAATAAAAAATGGATCGATCCCTATAGTCAACCTGCACTGTCAGGTGAACACATATCATTGCCAATGATTTATATCATGCAACGATGATATTGTTTGTTTTAGTTAATTCGTATCATTGCATTTGATAAACATTACAATCAAGCAATAGTAAAAGCATTTGTATATATCATTAGCATTTGCATTTTGAAAACCTTGAAATCGATCATTTGTAAAAACATTTATGTGGAGATCAATATTGGAGTTTATGCCTTTGACCTTAGTCAATAGCACTCCTAATGATTCTTCATACAAACCTTGTATTAAAGGATTAATGCTATGTTTATAATTAGTGTTATGTAAAATCAAAGCTGGTAAGATCATTATCTTTAGATCAACTTTATGTAAGTAAATGTTAGGTAGTATTTCTACCCTAGTATAACTCTTACAAATGCGTAAAGTTGACAAAGCTATGGTTGGAAGACTTCTTGGAAGTTAGTGATCTTGTGGTTTCTATAAAGAACCAAACTCTTAAATAAATAAAACCAATACTTAGACTACACCTTGGTAATTACAAGGTAGTAAGACTACCTAGGGATAAAGGTAAAATCACTTAGTAATTTTATTAAGCGATATAGTAATGTAATCTTACAATAATACATATGACATGATGAAACTTGGAAGATCGAAATTTATAGCTTGATTACTAGTAGTGCAAGTAGACAATTATAACTATATACAAATAAATAGGCTGATAATTCTTCACTACTAGAGCAGAATTAAAAGTAGAGCTATGTGATCTATTGTAAACTTTTTTCTTGAAGGTCTTAGAATTATATTCATGCTTATAAAGTAGCACATTGAATATTAGACATAGCAATAGCAGTAAATTCATGCTTCAATGAAAGTGTTTCCATGTTAAAATTATGAGCCCTGTGCTCATCTGTAGAATTGTAAGTAACTTGGCATATAACCTTAGAAAGAAAACTTAGGTAGAAATCATGCTAGAAAAAGACATTAGGATGTTTATAATATTGGTCTTTACGACTAACTTAAAATACTGTTATAGATTCAAAAACAACAAAGGAAGATACTTTACCTCATCGAAGCTTTGCTTTCTATTGATAAATTTATGCTCTAGCATTTTTATTATGCTAAAGAAGTAATTATTGACTTAACGCAAAAACAAACTCCTACTTGTTCAAAAATTTAGGTGTTGAACCTGTAAGAACCAGAAATCTAGCTAAGTTAGCAATTGCTAAGTAAGCACCAGTTTAGAACATAGCTTCTCAACTACTAGACAAAAACAAATCATCAGTACAGCTAGAAGCAACTGAATGCAGGTCATATATATAACATATCAAAAGTAAAATGGTATTATTTTTTATGTGTTTGAAGTTAATCGCTACATATTGTTAACTGTTTCATTTTCCGCTAGCCGCTAGCAGTTATAAACTGCGACTTTAGACATTTTATATTACATGAAAATTTTTAAATTTTGGTGAAATTTTGGGGTTATGACACACACATCCCTATGTCTCCCCTTACCACTAACACCCCCTAACCTATCTCTCTGACACACACAAACATCCCTATGTCTCCCCTTACCACTAACACCCCCTAACCTATCTCTCTGGCACACACACACACATCCCTATGTCTTCCCTTATCACTAACACCCCCTAACCTATCTCTATGACACACACACACACACACACATTTTTATGTCTCCCGTTACCAATAACAACCCCTAACCTATCTCTCTGACACACACACACACACACACACACATCCCTATGTCTCCCCTTACCACTAACACCCCCTAACCTATCTCATACACACACACATCCATATGTCTCCCCTTACCACTATCACCCCCTAACCTATCTCTTTCACACACACACATCCTTTGAGTTTTAAAACAATATAGTTAGGTTGAAGAGAGGGGGGTGTTAAGGCGCTAAGACTAAGAGAGTGCTTGTTAATCCCCCCTAAACATTGAATGATCCCTTAGTCGTGCAACTACCTCCTTAAATGCTCCTAAACACTATTCGAGTAAAATGTGCACTCGTTTTATGTGGTCAAAATGCACCCCCGTTTTTGTTAACAATAACGCGTGCACGTTTTGTCTCGGTATAAACAACAACAGTCCCTGTCCGAGAAATACTCTATCATATTTCACGCAGGTTTCACAGTCTGTGCACAATTTCAGGTTGCAGACAGTGTGTTCATTCTCTTCTTCACCATATTATCACACAAAATTTTGTTTTTGACATCAAGAATCTCCATCACAAGTGTCTAAGTATATCTTGGAGCATGGTATACATTGAGGAGAAAGAAATAAAGAATTAATTGAGCAAGAAAGAAACCAAGCTTGGGGAATCTCCCATTAAGGAGCACCATAGAGAATCTCCACCATTGTTTTACTTGCAATTGAGGAGCTAGCAAAGGCAACATTAACTTTGTCATTATGGTAGAGTATGTAGACACAATTGAGCAAGAAAAAAACCAAGCTTAGGGAATTTCCCATTGAGGAGCACCATAGAGCATCTCCACCATTATTTTTCTTGCAATTGAGGAGCTAGCAAAGGAAACATTAACTTGGTCATTGTGGTGGAGTATGTAGACACAACTGAGCAAAAAAGAAACCAAGTTTGGGGAATTTCCCATTGAGGAGCACCATAGAGCATCTCCACCATTGTTTTTCTTGCAATTGAGGAGCTAGCAAACGCAACATTAACTTGGTCATTATGGTGGAGTATGTAGACACAATTGAGCAAGAAAGAAACCAAGCTTGGGGAATTTACAATTGAGGAGCACCATAGAGCATCTCTACCATTATTTTTCTTGCAATTAGGAAGCTAGCAAAGGCAACATTCTTCCCAATCTTCCCCTTAACTTGTGTATCTAGACATAATTGAGCAAGAAAGAAACCAAGCTTGGGGAGTCTCCCATTGAAGAGTACCATTGAGGAGATAGGAAAGGCAACCTTCCTCCCAATCTTCCCCTTAATTTTAGTATTTAGACACAATTGAGTAAGAAAGAAAACAAGCTTGGGTAATCTCCCATTGAGGAGCACCATATATCATTGATCATTGCGGTGATGGGAAAATCACGCAATCGAGCAAGAAATCAGGAAGGAAGAGGATACCTAATGAAATCCTTGAAGAAATTAGAGAAAAGAAAAGAAATGACATGACCAATCGAAGACGCTCTATGGACACTCAACCGATTCCGGTTGTCAGATATTTTGGTTTCATGGTCTCATTGATTATTTACAGCTTGATAGATTGAGCGCTTGATAGATTGATAAATTGAATAAACTTCTACAACTTGATAAATTACACTTGAGCTTGATCATGGATTTGTTGTATTATATTGATACTTACATGACTCATGTCATATATCCCAAGACCATTATCTACCACTCTATATGGGATATGTCTATTGCATTTGCCTTGAATCTTGAAGTTGATCCTATAAGGACATCTCCTTGAATCTGATAATTTGTTTCTCCATGGGAGCGATGTAGTTAAGGAGTGGTAATCCTATCCTAATAACCATTGCCAATCCTAGCTTACAAACCCTATAGCCAATTCTAATAACTCTAGTTTGCATCGTAAACCATAGTTTGCATTCTAAACCATAGAAACTATAGTTTGCTCAGTAAGGGAATGCCAACTTTTTGCACATAGGGGTCAGCTTCGCATATTCCTCGGCTGTGAATGTGTGGCTAGCGTTCCCACATGGAACCTTCCTAAACACACTTGCATGAACCACCAGAACCTCGTTTTGATGCACGGTTTCCATTCTATGCCCCAGGTAGGGATTCAACAGGTGTCCCTAAAAGCATGTAGGAGGTGGGATTCAACGTTCCATAGAATTATGGTCGTGGCTCAGATTAAGAAACCGTCGACTCCGTTGGATTCAGGACATAGGGATAGTGCTAGGGGTGGACCTCTACTCTAGGTCCATGGACAAGGGATCATTTTTTAGGTCAATTTTTGAATCTAGGGTTTTGCTCGGTAAGGGAATGTCAAATTTTTGCACATAGGGGTCAACTTTGCATATTACTCGACCGTGAATGTGTGTCTAGAGTTCCCACATGGAACTTGAGTAAACACACTTGCATGACCCACCGGAACCCCATTTTGATGCACGATTTCCATTCTATGCCCTGGGTATGGATTCAACAGGTGTCCCTGGAATCCTGTAGGAGATGGGATTCAACGTGCCATAGAATGATGGTAGTTACTAGGATCGATGAACCTTCAACTTCGTTGGATTAAGGACATCAGGATAGTGCTATGGGTGGCCCTCTACTCTGGGTCCATGGACAAGGGATCCTATTTTAAGTCAATTTTGGAAACTAGGGTTTTGCTCCGTAAGGGAATATGAAATTTTTGCACATAGGGGTCAACTTTGAAAATTCCTCGATTATGAACGTGTGGCTAGCATTTTCACATGGAACCTGCCTAAAAACACTTGCATGACCCACTGGAACCTTTTTTTGATGCATAATTTCCATTCTATGCCCCGCGTAGGGATTCGACACATGTCCCTGAAAGCCTGTAGGAGGTGGGCTTCAACGTGCCATAGAATGATGGTCGTCGCTCGGATCAATGAACCGTCGACTCCGTTGGATTCAGGACATCGAGATAGTGCTAGGGGTGGCCCTCTACTCTAGTTCCATGGACAAGGGATCTTGTTTTAGGTCAATTTTGGAAAGTAGGGTTTTGCTTAGTAAGGGAATGTGAAATTTTCGCACATAGGGGTCAACCTTGCATTTTCCTTGAATATGAATGTGTGTCTAGCGTTCCCACATGGAACATACCTAAACACACTTGAATGACCCACTGGAACATCGTTTTGATGCACGGATTCCATTCTATGCCCCGGGTAGGGATTCAACAGGTGTTTGTGAAAGCCTGTAGGAGTTGGGTTTCAACATGCCATAGAATGATGTTCGTGGCTTGGATCGTTGAACCGTCAACTTCATTAGATTTAGGACATCGGGATAGTGCTAGGGGTGTCCCTCTACTCTGGGTCCATGGACAAGGGATCCTGGTTTAGGTCAATTTTGGAAACTAGGCTTTTTCTCAGTAAGGGAATGTCAAATTTTTGCACATAGGGGTAAACTTTACATATTCCTCGACCGTGAATGTGTGGCTAGCGTTCCCACATGGAACCTTCCTAAAAACACTTGCATGAGCCACGATAACCTCTTTTTGATGCACGGTTTCCATTCTATGCCTTGGGTAGGGATTCAACAAGTGTCCCTGAAAGCATGTAGGAGGTGGGATTTAACATGTGATAGAATGATGCTCGTGGCTCGGATCGATGAACCGTCGAATCCATTGGATTCAAGTCATCGGGATAGTTCTAGGGCTGGCTCTCTACTCTGATTCCATGGACAAGGGATCATGTTTTAGGTCAATTTTGGAAACTAGGGTTTTGCTTAGTAAGGGAATGTTGATTTTTTGCACATAAGGGTTAGCTTTGCATATTCCTTGATCATGAACATGTGGCTAGTGCTCCCACATGGAGCCTCCCTAAACACACTTGCATGACCCACCGGAACCCCGTTTTGATGCACGGTTTCCATTCTATGCCCCGGGTAGGGATTCAACATGTGTTCTTGAAAACCTGTAGGAAGTGGGATTCAATGTGCTATAGAATGATTATCATGGCTCAGATCGACGAACCGTCAAATCCATTGGATTCGGGCCATCAGGATAGTGCTAAGGGTGGCCCTCTACTCTATTTCCATGGAAAAGGGATCCTATTTTAGGTCAATTTTGGAAACTAGGGTTTTGCTTAGTAAGGGAATGCCAAATTTTGCACATAGGGGTTATCTTTGAAAATTCCTCGACCGTGAACATCTGGCTAGCCTTCCCACATGGAACCTCCATAAACACCCTTTCATGACCCACTAGAACCTTGCTTTGATGCACAGTTTCCATCCTATGCCCCAGGTAGGGATTCAACAGGTGTCTCTAAGAGCCTATAGGAGGTGGGCTTCAACATGCCATAGAATGATGGTCGTGGCTCGGATCGACAAACCATTGAATTTGTTGAATTCAGGACATCTGTATAGTGCTAGGGGTGGCCCTCTAATCTGGGTGCATGGACAAGGGATCATTTTTTAGGTCAATTTTGGAAACTAGGGTTTTGTTGAGTAAGGGAATGCAAAATTTTTGCACATAGGGGTCAGCTTTGCAAATTCCTCGATCGTGAATGTGTGCCTAGCATTCCCACATGGAACATGCCTAAACACTCTTTCATGACCCACCGGAAGCCCATTTTGATGCACGATTTCCATTCTATGCCCCGGGTATGGATTCAACAGGTGTCCCTGAAATCCTATAGGAGGTGGGCTTCAACGTGCCATAGAATGATGACCATTGCTCGGATCGATGAACCGTCAACTCCATTGGATTCATGACATCGAGATAGTGCTAGGAGTGGCCCTCTACTTTGGGTCCATGGACAAGGGATCCTATTTTATGTCAATTTTAGAAACTAGGGTTTTGTTGAGTAAGGGAATGTAAAATTTTTGCACATAGAGGTCAACTTTGCAAATTCCTCAACCATGAACGTGTGTCTAGAGTTTACACATGGAGCATGCCTAAAAAAATTCTTGCATGACCCACCAGAACCCCATTTTGATGCACGGTTTCCATTTTATGCCACAGGTAGGGATTCAACAGGTGTCCATGAAAGCCTGTAGGAGGTGGGCTTAAACATATATGTTGATGGTTTGTGTTTGATCAGAATCATAGAGAAGAAAGGATACCCTCAATAGGGTGTGACGCAGAATTGGAAATAAGTATTAATTGAAATATGTTTGAAGGTGAGTGTAGATCTTCCCCTCTTGAAAAAATACTTGTTGCAAACTATTATTCCATGTGTAGATGTTGAGAATTCTGTTACCTATTGTGAGGTGTTGAACTTGTCTTATTTCCCATCATTTTCAAGCTATAAATATTCTTTGTTTGTGTTTTAATCAAGGCAAAAGGAGTTATCAATCTCTATGTGGAGGTGAATTGATCTTACGATCTCATATCATTCGTGAGACTGGAAATTCAAAAGAAGGTTATTTCCATATTAATTTACCCTGGTCATCCAAGGATGTGAGCATTTGTACAATGAAACGCAGGAGGAGACAATGCCATTATGTCAGTAACCATGTAATGGAACATGTTTATGTTTAGAAACAAGTGGACAACCTATTACGCCATTATTACAAAATATGTATCTTCACACTACCACTGTTTTGAATAATACTCCATAAACATTAATTTATAAAACAAGATTCAGAATAGTACTTCTCCAATCAATTTAAACTATAATAAAATCACACATAATTTTCATCTCTTCCAAAGTTGTTTCTCGAGGCCATTCATCAAATGCAATGTACATTAACAAAATGATAAAATAATGTGCAGGATATAATCATAACCATTATTTTGAATCAACCTTATACTTGGATACTTTTAGGTTTGATGCGTATCCCATATATTAATTAGACGAAAGACATCATGCCAAACACCAATTTCATTTATGTAGACCACACAGGTGCATCACTAAGGTGTGTCAACTTCGTGCATCCTTTAGAATTTTGTTAGGTTGTTATGTGGGTAAGGTGCTTTTGTATTCCACTTAGTTGGATCAGTTGCTTAGCTATGTTGGGTGCTTATGTGTGTTAGGTATGTTCCATCTTTGTGAATACAATTTAACATTGTATATGCAATTGGATTGTGGTGAAAAACAATTGAAATGTACATTTTTTTCATTACATAATATTGTAATTGTGCATTGTTCTCAAATTTATAATTGGTATCTCCATGCAATCGTAAAATCTATCAAAAATTGGGAACATTACACATAGAAACATTCTTGTCCACACGTGTATAATCACATTTAAAAGACCGAACCATGAAGATCTCAAGAGCCTTGATATGAAATTTTTTTTATATCATGAAAGTTATAATACAAAAATAGAGGGCCCTTATATGGCCTATCAATGTACATGTATCAAAAACATCTTTGATGTACATGCAAACAAAAGTACATCTTTCCTAGACTGCACCCCTATACTCTAACTTCCTTGTACAGAAAAATACATATTTTTCCTAGACCAACACATCAAAACTCTAACTTTCTCTTGTTTTTTCATGGCCCTGATGCTTGTTGCCTTTGTCCATGACCATTGTGCATCTCCGGCGACTGTAATCAATGACAATATTTCTTGATCAGGGAACTGAACTAGTACTGTCCAGCAATAACAAAGTTGGAAAATTTAAAATACGAGTCAATTGTACATAAAACAAACACTCACTGCATCCATTCAGGGTATAGATGCCTCTAGTGTCCTTCTCCTTGCAGAGAGTCTCTCCGCAATGCTTCTCTGCGAATAAAAAAAAATGTCAATTATCTCAACAATTATCAACATGTACATGAGAAAGTACTAATCAATTATGTAACAAATGAACATCTCACTGAATTTTTTTTGTTCATGGGAATGAGACTAGGTTTCTTCAGTAGCAAGAGGAGCCGTAGGTTGAACATCAACCTCGGTCGTGTGCAATAATGGACTAGGGTGAGGCTACATTCACCAAATGATAAAATAGTTAGACACCGTGGATGTCCATAGACAATACAAATGAACTGTACAATTACAAATATTCAAGTGGATGTACCTTTGTGTGACTTATCCCTATTGTAGATGCATCATTGACTGCAACATCAACAACCCCACTAAGGTATGGCATAGATGACTCTACATCTTGATGCTGTAAACATGCGAAAATAACATTAAGAAAAAACTAGTTGTGAAGTGAATTCAAAGCTAACTAGCAACTTCCATTGGAAGTCTGTACATTAACGTGGTATGAGTAGGTTGATTGTCATGGACACCCACTCTTTTCAAGGAAGAGATTCGTCTGGTGTAAACAACCCACTTATCTACATTTGGACTACGGGGAGATCCAAACCAAAGAGGCAGTACAGGGATTTGTGATGATGTCTACAATCATAAAGTGTTACCATAGTTAGACATGGTCTTGAATGGATGGAATAATATGCACTGAAAAGCTAACATGTTTTAATATACTTACCCCTTCCTAGGACATATCGGCCCCATGGGAGGGACCGCTTCCAGCAATTTCTTGCCTCTCTTCAGATCCAGATAGCATCTGCAAGTTTAAAAATTATAAACATTAGCAATCTAGAAAGGAGTGTACAGTAAGAAATTTAAATAATTCAAACAATATTCATTCATTAACCATGTACATACATTCTTCAGGTAATCATAAATTCCACCTAGGCGTATTTCGTTGAGATCAATGTCTCTAGCATCTTGTTCTAAATGGGGTTCTTGCAACTTCAAAAATTGTAAATATTAGACAATTTAACAAATTTATCAAGACTAACACATGCATTAACAAAATGATATGTATTAACAAAATGACACATGTTTAAATATTGCCTCGATGTTGGTTGTTTGGGCCTCGGATACAACCACACCAAGTGCACTACCACCCCTCTGAGAGGCATCAATCTCCTGCAAGAGTAAAAATTGCATATATTACGAATCTTTTAGTATGTATACAATATAGAAAAATTAAAAATTGAACAACAATAGAGTTTTAGCAATGTCCTTACCTGACCAGTAGTCATCGTAGAGGCACCATGTCTTGGTCCAGGACCATAATAGGATTGACCACACGTTATGAAAATGTGTGGTTCGCTTTGAGGCACATGGGATGTTAGTCTATCCCCACCAATAGATGGTCCTCTACCACCGGAATCTGGTGGTTGTACCCCAGTAGAGGAAGAGGGCTCTACCTATTTAATAGTTGTCGTGTGTTGGGAAACCATCTTAGCTAGAGTCAGAAATGTCTCCTGTGTCTGGGAAACCATATCATGTGTAGGAGGGATGTCTGCCCTCGGTAGCTGGGCATGAGGTGCAAGTATCTGTTGATTGGCATCTCTATGCCTAGCATTGGGTCGATTTTGGGGCATCCCCCTACCAACACCTCGGAATCCCAACATGTGAAAATAGTTGACATGTTTCCCCATCACAAACTCTGCACACAACTTCCGGAGGAAGTACAATGGTACTTCCCTATTGTAGTGTGAGGGAATGTCAAAAACATGTACCATCTATCCATCCAATGGTCTCTAATGGGTGGAAAGGGGAACCACTCAATTGAAATATGCGGCCTGGTGCTCTCCGGAATGTCATCCGTCCCAAGCACTCTAAACAATGTATAAATGTTCTCTTTGCTTATTTTTAGCTTCTTTATCTCATTGTAGCTCAAACCATCAACACATTCTTATCTTTTTATTTCCCTGTAGGGTGTGATGCTATACAAGACATCGTTCGATCTGGCCATCGTATCAACTATTGTAAAAAATGAGTCTAACCAGGAGCAGCATAGCTCATCTCTACCCCTTCAGGTAGAACCAATCTCTCTCAGATGCCCAATAACCCTCAATATCTCGGCATTGTGGTCCATAGTAGCCACTACAATCATAAATACAAATAAAATATCATTAGAAAAATAAACACATGATATAATGACATCTCTAAGCAATGAAAAGTGTAAAACTAATGTACGAAAAATAACAACATAAACTAAATCTATTATTTAAATTTTAAAATTGATCTTGAATTTTACAGTAAAGAATAAACATTTCACATTTTTTTCATTTTAAATTTATGCCCTAAATTCAAGTATTAATTCCATTTTCCATATGCATGTGTACATAAAATGTCCTGTGTGCATATGTTGATTGGGAAGCTCCTCTAGCTTATTTTAAGGCTTGGATTATGAAGTTTCATTGAAATTTTTAGGTGCTTACTGATGCCCTTGCAGGACCAACTCCCAGATTGCGGGTAGAGGCAATGGCTAGAGGCTAGAAGAGGTGGCATGCAATGTTTCATTTTTTATAAAAGGGAATAACTGAGGACTAATAGCACTAGGAGCATAAAGTTACATCAATTCAATATTATTAAGTCATCAGTGTAGAAAGAAGGCCATCAGAGTTCGTATTTGAAAGCATGCGGAGCATGCAAGCCTTGTTTATTTAGTATTAAAGTCAACATCAAATTAGAATTGCATGCATGCAAAAGTGAAGCATAAACCCTAAAAGTGGCATGCAAACCCTAAAATCATATGAATATCTATTTAAGAAGGGTTCTGGGACTAAAGGAGATAGCTATTGTTATTGTTGATTGATTTTGGAGTTTCGAGCAGCAGCACAACGTGCAGCTGCGGTAGTTAGGGTTGGAGACGATGTCTTCAGCTAGCGAAGGTTCGACAGTGAGATATTTTCCCTAGTCTCTTATTGGGATAGATCATCCAGGTTTATCCATTGCATCCATCATATACTACAGTATTCGGAGATCCAGTGCATTCTGAAGGTTTATTAGTAGATCCACTTTTTACAGCCGAAAGTAGCAAGGAAAACACAGAAGGATTCGTTGGGACCACAAAACCCAATCTTTCCTCCGCATGTCAGCTTCCTCTTTCTCATCAAGCCTATCCTACGGTATGTAGTTATTATCAGCCATCAGTTTGCTCACCTGGAGCAGCTATCATCCAAATAGATCAGTTGGGGGCGTGAGCAGCAGAACTGGAAATCAATTTTCTAGGGAACTTAGAGACAGCCAAACCTCCACATGTGCCAGGCCATCTCTTTGGCATCAGCAGATGGATAAGCTCAGAATTTTTCAGCCCAAACAGATCTCTCCTCCTACAAAAATGTCACCTTTAGTCTGGAGGGTTTTTACGGTAATGTGGGGCGGTAACACCGAAGGAAAAGAGCATTATTAGACCACCCATCCAGATCCTTATGCATGCAACTATCTCTGGAGTCATTATGAGCCAGAATATCAATGGTAAGTGTTAATTTCTCTATGCAAAACCCTAACCCTAATTCAGCTATATTTTAGGGCATTTTTGCATGGCAAGTTTGCATGCATAATTATTTTGCAAATTTGTATGAGATTGAGTGTTGGAGTCAGCACTATCATAGAACATTAGAGAATATCAGTATTTGGGATATAAAAGCGGTATCAGAGCATGATCCTTGCCAGCTGTGGGCATATAGCAATTGAATAAAAGTGCATGTTGGTGCATGCGTGTACATGCAAATGCATGTCAGTGATGTTGGTGAAGTGTATGTCAAAAAAAAGGTTTTTCTTTGCGAGCTTGTGAGAACATGAAGACAATGAGAAGGATCTTGACTAGAACTTTGCAGAGGTTAGCGACACTTCAACACTTGCCTCGATATCAGGAGTATCTAGCTTTGGGTGATGAGGTATGTGCAGCATTGCCCTTTCAATATTATTACACCATCAAGTTCAGGATCCAACCCAAGGATTTGGATGAGGATCTCCTTAAAGGCATAATTGGGGGAGGGAAGAAAGATGAGCATGAAGTACAGGTTGTTGGTGAGCTTCATTTGGAGTTAAAAGTACATGACGAGGATGTGCATGAGGAGATAACATTAGAGCCATCCTATGGGTCTAGCGACACAAGCACATTCACTAGTCAAATCGTGGACAAGACGTGTGATGAGTTGGAGTTGATACACTCTTCATCACCTACAACAAGAGTCCAGACAGTTATGACAGGAGGAATACATGAGGTGCAAGGCAATGAGCACAACAGTCGAGACAGTGAGCAGTCACACATGGAGGTTAGGGAGAGTTGATACATGCATGAGATAGAGCTTCCAGATGATAGTCACTGAAAGAAGATTGAACGTATTAAAGAAAGCATTCTAGCAATGAAAGAGAGGACCAAGATACTCCGGGACACCATATTACAGCGAGATGTTGAATTTACATCTCGTCGAGTTGTATTTACCGAGTCAGCGGTCAGGATTTATGGTATTGAAAAGCAGTTAGATTCCTTGATGGGGCAGCGGAAGAAACATATTATTGCATTTCAAAGCAGTCCTCTTCAGGAGTACATAGACAAGGCTTGCAATAACTTGAGTCCACAATTGCATAATGACGGATGGTTTTTATAGGTTGGGCAGGATCGAGAAATTGGGCAGCAGTATATGAGCATTCCAGTTGAAATTAGAAGGGCAGAATGTCATCTTGGTAGGATTATTACTTGTGATGGTGCTTATGGACAAGGTCCTTTTTGGGGATTGGATTGGAGAGAGACTAAGAGTTAGTGTCCTATTGAGTGGGCAATTCTTAGGAAGACATTACTAGCCAAGGGTATAGTCCCACAAGAGCCTTGGGATATTTGGGATGAAAGATGCACAAGTTTTCATTGGGATCCAGGTGGGAGACCTTATGAGGGATGGATACAATGTTTACTGATGGGTTTACTTGGGAGTCTTCAGGATGCTCCTTGTGTCGATACTACACAGGGTAGCGATGGATGCATTTTGACCTCTGCAATTCTTATATTGATTTGGGACCCTGGGATCATCCCTGGATTCAGTTGGTTCAATTTGATTGATTGTGGAGTTGCGTTGGCATTGCTTGAGGACAAGCAATCTTTGGCGAGGGAGGACTGTAATGTTCTGTTTTTTATAAAAGGGAATAACTGAGGACTAATAGCACTAGGATCAGAAAGGTACATCAATTCAGCATTATTAAGTCATCAGTGTAGAAAGAAGGCCATCAAAGTTCGTATTCTAAAGCATGCGAAGCATGTAGGCCTTGTTTATTTAGTATTAAAGTCAACATCAAATTAGAATTGCATGCATGCAAAAGTGAAGCATAAACCCTAAAAGTTGCATGCAAACCCTAAAATCATATGAATATCTATTTAAGAAGGGTTATGGGACTAAAGGAGATAGCTATTGTTATTGTTGTTTGATTTTGGAGTTTCGAGCAGCAACACAGCTTGCAGCCGTGATAGTTGGGCTTGGAGACGATGTCTTCAACTAGCGAGGGTTCGACAGTGAGATATCTTCCCTAGTCTCTTATTGGGATAGATCATCCAGGTTTATCCATTGCATCCATCATATACTACAGTATTCAGAGATCCAACGCATTCTAAAGGTTTATTAGCAGATCCACTTTTTGTAGTCGGAAGTAGCAAGGAAAACACAGAAGGATTCGTTGGGACCACAAAACCCAGTCTTTCCTCCGCATGTCAGCTTCCTCTTTCTCATCAGGCCTATCCTATGGTATGCAGTGATTATTAGCGATCGGTTTGCTCACCTAGAGGAGCTATCATCCAAACAGATCAGTTGGGGGCGTGAGCAGCAGAACTGCCAATCAATTCGCTAGGGCACTTAGAGACAACCAAACCTCTGCATGTGCTAGGTCATCTCTTCGACATCAAGAGATGGACAAGCTCAGAATGTTTCATCCCGAACGGACCTCTCTTCCTTCAAAAATGTCACCTTTAGTCTAGAGGGTTTTTACAGTACTGCTGGGCGGTAACACTGGAGGAAAAGAGCATTATTAGACCACCCATCCGAATCCTTATGCATGCAGCTATCTCTGGAGTCATTATTAGCCAGAATATCAATGGTAAGTGTTAATTTCTCTCTGCAAAACCCTAACCCTAATTCAGTTATATTTTAGGGCATTTTTGCATGGCAAGTTTGCATGCACAATTATTTTGCAAATTTGTATGAGATTGAGTGTGCGAGTCAGCACTATCATAGAACATTAGAGAATATCAGTATTTGGGATATTATGTGACATAATGTGCTATTGATGAATAAAATCCCAATACAGGCAACGATTTTGTCATATATGTAATTATTTGTTGTAGCGTGATGTTTTTTGGACTCCAAAGTCTATTTAGCATATCTTTGTTTATATGTAATTTGGGTCATGTATGGATTCCACTTAATGTTATTTTAGTTCTATGTACTCTTTCTATATACCCATGAGAGACTAAATGCATAATTGTGTTTACTGGCTTTTATGGTTGTAAGGTTTCCACTGGATTCTATCATGTATGATAGTATGTGATTGGCATGTAATCGAACACATCAACCTCCCTATGTATCTTGATGTTCGTAGAGCCTATTGTTGAACTTCGTTGTCTTGACCTTAACCAAAAAGTACTCTTCGGTCAAGAGGAAATATTTGTTAAGCATGGAAAGCTTCTATACTTTATTTTAACACTTGGATTAGGAAGTTTCATCAAAACTATCAGGTGTTTATTGATGTTCTTGGATGACCAACTTCAATATTTCGGATAGAGGCAAAGGATTTACCATGTTTGTTTATGTATTTTAGGGAAGATATGAATTCTACTTGATTTTTTTTTAGTTGTATGCAAGCTTGCAATACAATAGACAAACTTTGCATATTTGTTAATTTTGGTTTGGATTCACAATTATGCTTGCGAATATTAGCATATGCAAATAGTGAAGTTCATTTGTTTTTTATGAGTTAATTGGGGTTTTGGTTTACATTGGGCATGTAAATTACTTATGCAAACTTGCAATGTGCTTGACAAACTTTGCATATTTGTTAATTTTGGTATGGATTCACAAGAATGCTTGTGAATATGCATATGGAAATAGTGAAATTGATTTGTTTTTTA
Source organism: Pseudotsuga menziesii (assembly GCA_001517045.1). Taxonomy (NCBI): domain Eukaryota; kingdom Viridiplantae; phylum Streptophyta; class Pinopsida; order Pinales; family Pinaceae; genus Pseudotsuga; species Pseudotsuga menziesii. The sequence goes on from LPNX011196522.1 coordinate 27,995, forward strand.
TGAGTTAATTGGGGTTTTGGTTTCCATTGGCCATGTGAATTTTGGGTATGAATTTTGGTAAATAGTCAAAATTATTTGTTTTTTATGATTAAATTGGGGTTTTGGTTTCCATTGGCCATATAAATTAAAATATTTTGGTTTAATTTCAAATTAGGGCAAAGATAATAATGAATATAGGGAAAATAACATGAGAGGATTTGAAGAAAATACCTCACAAAGAAGAGGTTGATCCCAAGGTGGAGTTTGTTTCCTTTTTCTCACCCAAAACGCATCCGCTCTCACTCATTCTAGTCCGTCAAAGCTCCAATCAGCGCGGCGTTGTGGCGAAAATGACGGGATCGGCCCGTTTTAACCATAAAACAGGTTTTAGTAAACACAAGCGAGTTTTTGCAAAGTAAAACATGAGCACGATTTGTATTAATAAAACAGGGGCACGTTTTTGTGTACTATCCTAATTGGCATGCACGTTGGCAGCATTAGGACTAGGCTTGGCAGGGTCGGGATTGCTTGGGATGATTTCTATTTTATGGATCAAGAGTGATTGACTTCACTCTACCATTGCATCTAAAAGGTCCCTCAACTTTGTGCACTCACCCTTAAGCTAATAGTTGTAGAATCATTAGTTGTATGTAATAGTTAAGCCAATAATTGTATCAAATTATTGGAGTTAACCCAACATCATATTGGTGATCTTAAATAAAGAGTGCATTAACATTTATTCATGGTCTATTTTTACCTATTTTTACTTGTTGTAAACTAGATCTAGATTTTAAATGGATTTATATTAGTTTTAATATAAATTGTAAATATAGTTTTTATCAAAAAAGAGATAATTAATTATTTTTGCATCGAAGAGGTGCATTCTATAGCCTAGTAGGGTAGAGATGTATAACTCCTTATGTGCTCATCTTAGAGTTGACACGTGTCCTTTATAAAATATTTAGAATTGCATATATATAAAACAACATAAATTAGATAAGCTAAAACCATAAACATTGGATTACACATTTTCTAACATTTTCTCTCTAAATAAGGGTTTGCACCTTGAGAGATTTGATCCCTCGGGTGCTTGGTAGATCCCCTTTTAGATGGATCTATAATGGTGGATCTATATTGGTAGTAATGTAACATCCCCAAATTTCATAAATAAATAAATAAATTTAATACATGTAGATCTATAATTACCTAGGATGGTAATTCCATGAGATGTCACATTTTCTTTTACATTTGCTCTATTGTCTTCAACCATAAAAAGAAATGAATTAAGTTAAACTGCAAGAGTCCTACGACTATGTTTAGTGTTTTTCATCGGCATGTCTCTTTTTACAACAATATGTCAATGCATCGTTGTGTATCCTGGTCGATACTATCTTGTTTCTATAACTACTTTTAATTCTCTGTTGGTTGCAAGGTTGTAGAAACTATTTTCGTTCTTCCAGCCTTGGTCCTACCTATGAGCTAGGAAAAGAGAGCTACTTCAGCTGTATCTAAATTTGTCGGGATAAATGTTTAGAATAGTTGTTTTTTATCTCTCCAGGTCGAAGCTCCGTACTAGCTGCAATCACGTCCATATGGATACAATGCTATGTAATCTCTTTTCAGAGGAAAAAAATAGTTCTATCCTTTTATTAATAAAGGACCTGTTACAAATCATTGGTGACTCGGTTTTCAAAGAAAACGTGTTGTCTATTCTCAGCTATAGATTCTCATCACGGCTAAAGAATTTTACAGTCTAGTACCTCCATGTCACTCTATCATCTTATATAATAACCATAATGCTTCCCATAAAACCAATGACATAAAAACTACGTTTGACCGGAGAAAATATTTTCCAAATCTTCATGGATCAACTCACCCTCCATGAATTCTTGTATGATAAGTGTTCCAACATTGAGCTCCAAAGCCTCCTTCGATAAACGATCCACCAGTTGATTATGCTCGCGATATATGTGTTGGAAGTTGAAAGTAGTGAAACCGCAGACCATTTCATCAATCCTCCTGCTCCAGTGCTCGATATTTATCATGTTCAGTCTGCATTTCCCTTTAATTCGGTAGATGACCATCAAAGAATCTCCATAAACAGTGATTCCATGGATACCCATATGACAAACGACGTGTAGTAAACTATAAAGAGCAAGTAACTTCGATCTGGAATTCGTGGAGCGGCCACATCCCAACCTGATTAAGAAGAAGTGCTCTTGACTCATATAAAAAATCGCACCAACACCCCCTACCGTAGAAGTAGCAGCACCGTCGAAGTAGCTGGTGGCAACAGCAGGTGGTCCCTCCTCGATGTCGCGTGTCTTAAGTCTTCTATTCTCTGCAGGATATGTAGTAACCAAGTTGAGAATATGTAGAGCCGCGAACTGTACTGAAAGAGTTTTAGTGAGAAAATCCACGTGTTCCGGCAAAGCTAGATGGCCCAGATGCAAAAGTATAGCAAGTAGCCCAGCTCAACACCGTTTTTGCACTAGTTTGCATAAACATCTCGTAGCCCCAAGTTCTCATTGCAATATGTCAGTCCCATATGTTCAAAGACCTGTCTACAGATTGCAATACCAAAGGTGCATTCACAAATAAATGTTGAACAGTTTCGTCATCCGTTTGCAAAGATGACAGATGTTTGGGCCACACCAGTCCTTGCCATTCAGATTGTCTCATGTGCAGATCTTGTTCTACAAGCATAACTAGGAAAAACATAGAATTTTGACAGGAATCCTCCAACGCCAAAGTTCATTCCAGTTCCAGCTACAATCCCTGATCTCCGAAGTGCCCGCAATGAATAGATAAGCGGATCGAGCAGTGACCTGTCCATCCTCTCTATTAAAAGACCAGAGTAAGGTGTCAGACTCCTCAGTAATCTCTATTGTCAAGTAGTTTAAAACAAACTTTCATGAAAGTTGAGATGTTTCTTCTGGGTTCAAACTTCCTCATATGGGGTTTACACACAGATAATATAAAAATTGATCTTTACATTCTCATTAAACAAATTATAGCTAAATTAGCAACTACCATATTAATAAGATTAATGTGTTTGGAATAAGTCCAAATGAATAAATTACTAATACATTATTTAACTGATTGTTTTCATGATGTTACGATGCTAAATGGAAATCTTAATGGGCAGTGCATGGTTTCTCTTCAATGAAGGTAGACTTCTAAGGCTAAGTCATAAAATCATTGAGTACAACTACAAGTTCATCTAACTGTTTTTTTGTTTTTTTGTTTTTTGTTTTGTTTTCAATGTGGTTCATGCGTCGGCTTGACCGACGGGCTACATCCACGGAATAATTTCTGGCGGACCCACCCAAAGGGGCCTCACACCCACGGCCTCTGCGTGCCTAACCCCAAGAGAGTCGATGAGAATGGATCCCGCGACCTCACATGCTGGGAGGCCTAACTACGAGTACTCGACCGATTGAGCTAACTCTTGGGGCTATCATCTAGCTGTTTTTTATTACCAGTTTAATCTAAATTTAATTTAATAGGTGTTGGAGTTAACCTTTAAATATTTATCTAAAATAGTTAATCTAACACTTATCCAATATAACCATGAATTAGAGTTAAAGTTAAACTAATAGTTGTAGAATCATGAGTTGTATCTAATAGTTAAGCCAATAGTTGTATCAAGTTAATGGAGTTAACACAACATCATAGCATAACATAAAGTTGGTGATCGTAAATAAATAGTGCATTAACATTTATTCATGGTCTATTTTTACCTATTTTTACTTGTTGTAAACTAGATCTAGATTTTAAATGGATTTATATTAGTTTTAATATAAATGTAAATATAGTTTTTTTTACCAAAAAAGAGATAATTAATTATTTTTACACTGAAGAGGTGCATTCTATAGCCCAGTATAGGAGAGAACTCTAACTCCTTTCGTGCTCATCTTAAAGTTGACAAGTGTCCTTTATAAAATATTTAGAATTGCATATATATAAAACAACATAAATTAGATAAGCTAAAACCATAAACATTGGATTACACATTTCCTAACATTTCCACTCTAAAAAAGGGTTTGCACCTTGAGAGATTTGATCCCTTGGGTGTTGGTAAATCCCCATTTAGATGGATCTATACTAGTTGTAAGAAAAATAAGTAAATATATAGAAAAAAAATGATTCTAAATATAAAAATTAAATCGCTCATACCTCCTAATATAAAAATTAACAATACCTCCAAATATAAAAATTAACAAAATAAATCAACTCTAAATTTTATTTATAAATTAAAAAAAATCTATTAAACAATTATAAAACAAAATAATTGTTTTAAAAACAATTTGTCACATTTTATAAAAAAAACTAAATTCATCATATTTAAATAAGAACATTATATAAAACTTCAAAAGAAAACTTATCTATATATATATATTAATATGGAATATTTTTAATTTAATTTTTATACCTGCCTCAGCAGGTATATTGTAATGGGTTGCAAGTCAACCTTCCTTGACTTTGCATTAGTTCAAAAATTAAAAATAGCATTTACAAAGTTTAACTTTGGAACTTTGTAAATAATGAATTTTAATTTCAATAAAAATGTATTTATTTGCTAATTTGTAAACTTTTCATTGGCTAATCAAACATGATGTCGGCATTGGAATTTGGTATCTGGTTTTCAGATGACACATGGACGCTATGACATCACTTAAGTGCAAGCTGTTCTTCGCTGGCATCGGCACTGAATCTGAATTATACTTTTTATAATGCGAAAGTGATTATGGGCGGTGAGCTGATAAGTTGAAAATAAGCTATCCCGATTCCCAAAACTCCATAAAACGATCGAAGTTCATCATTATCCTGCGCATTATTACTGTTTGATATTCCATTGAAATCCAGCGAAGGCACCAGAGTATCACAGAGACTAGTCAAAGCTTCCATCTGAGATTCTGAGAACATCTTGTTCTGGTAGTTGGGTCTGCCACCTCTGAGAAGATCATTAACATCGTTGGATGATTGACTTAAATCGATTGCTACAGCTTCTGAATCTGGCCTGAGAGTTTTGCCGCTGGATTCCATTAGAATCCACTGTAATTGAGCTGGAATAAA
>LPNX011196522.1:34774-47531 GCA_001517045.1 Pseudotsuga menziesii
CTTGGAGTTACGTATCGTCAAGCTTCACTAATTTGCTGGATCGGTTTTTTTCTTTTGTAGAATTAGATTAACTTGCAGTGAAAGTCGCTAATCTTTTCTTAAAAGTCGCACAGAATTTTTGAAATCTTAGATTTTTTTCTAAATGAAATAATTTACTTACAATTTGTATCTACATGGTCAAAGAGTTTGTAAAATATTAAATTAATTTTTTGTATAATTAACTTATTTTATTATTTTCAAAATCATGCAAAATTTAAAAGCAACTTTATTTCTATCTATTAAAATTATTAAATGGGAACTGAAAGTTGACCCTATTGAAATTCAATATTTAATAAATTCAACTTTAAAAATTTTATGATTTGTCATTAACTTGTAAAAGTAAAACTTTGATTCATTTTAATTAAATTGTAAAAGTAAAACTTTGATTCACTTTAATTTAAGAAATGGATTTATGAATATCTTTTTACTAACTTTAGTTTTAGAATTTTAGAAATAGATCCATAATCATTTAAATCTTTAAAATCACTACATCACAGCTATTATACCTTTGGTATAGGCTATACTAACTATTAACATAGCTGGATCTTTAAGTGTTTTTTCCACATGCTTTGCGGAGTTCACTTAACCATACAAAACATATTTATGATTTAACTTTTTCTTGTTTAATAGTTTGTGGATGACTTGTATAGTTAAAACTTTTACTATTCCTATTCTTAGAAATGGACCCATAAGCATTCACCACATCGCCCTATATTGGTGGTCACTGTATAATGTTCATCATGTATTTGATTTTAAAATTCTAATTCTCTAAAATAATTATTAAGTATCATTTTCAAAGAAGTAAAGTTTAGTAAATTTTTCTAAAACAAATTTATATCATCATTCAAAACTAAAATTCATCGATCATCATTTTTTTTTTCAAATTGTGAATTATAATTTTACACAAATTTCCAATAACAAATTTTCAACACTATTTTAAAATATAACATGCTCTAAGCCATCTTCTACCAAAAACTTCTTAAAAAACAAAATTCAAAAAACATTAAATATAAAATACATTCTAAAAAAACTTAGAACAAATTTTTACCAAAAACTTCTTAAAAAAATAAATTTCCAAAACCAAAACATAATTGTGATAGTTTCCACTGACACGTGTATTAGATTCCACTGACACCTACTTGAGAGTTTATTGCTCACCTGGTCAATTGTTACGAGACTCGCATTAATTTATGAAAACTTTGGAATTTGGAGTTTTCTAGTAAGGTCTTTTAGGGATATTTTGGGAATCAAACAAACCCAGGTAATAAGAATAAAATTTTCACTTCTATCATACTAATTTTGGAATAATATAAATCAAAATATATTATTAAAAATGTTGGAAGAATTTATATTAGTTTAATTGAGTGATTTTTTTACTAATGAAAACACTTAATTAAATTGCAGATTTTGACAAATTAAATATTTTAATCTAATAGTTTTTAATTACATATCAGTCTTACAAGTTAAGAACATTATAATAAACAATTTTTTTTTACCAAAATTCAATATCTAAAATAAATAAAATTAATTTTTAACTAAATAATTGTGTAAAAAACAATAAAATATAAAACCTTAGAATTGATTGAATTACTTAATGTATGGAAAATCGTAGCAAAACAATGAACAATGTAGATAGCAACGAAATCTAATGTGATTTATATGTTGTTGCTTTGAGCACTAAATATCATTGGTAAGAGTGTCCATTTATAGGAAATATAATAACAATTAATTGGTTTTTAATTTAATGTTAAATTTAAAAAAATGAAAATCCGTAGGTAATGAATTCCATAGTCTATAGTTTACTTAATTGTAATTTATAGGTAGTATGCAAGAATATTGGCAAATTTGCTTAGAATAACTTGAAAGTTTCAAACTCCTTAAGAACTCTTCACATTGGCACCCTGCTATTCACTATGTGACTTGGGAGCATCGCGGCTTCACCCTGCCCTGCCCACTTTGCTGTTATTGGTTCCAGAAAGTGTTGACACTGGAAGCCCACAAGTGAAGATAACAAAATAGATATCGATATATAAAAATATAAAATTAACGAAATAGTTTTAAATAAGAGCAGAGTTTGCTATAAGAAACATAAAATTAGGCCACCTATCGGGCACTCTGTTTGTTTTTATAATTATAGAATTTCTTTAACAAGTATCTAAAGCTCAACAAATCTTAATAAGCTAACAACATTTATTTTTAAGTTTTTTTAAAATTTAATGTCATTTATTATACCAATGACATTTAAAATTAAATTAAACTTTTTAAAATTAAAATAAATTATGAGACGGCTCATCTATCTCCCACGCAACCCTGTCAATTTCGTGATGCTCGTTTCACATGAATGGCTATAGTGACATGCAACATGATACTGTAAATTTCCCCAATTTGCGTGCCTCTATTGCTGCATCTCACGCTGGCGGCCGTAACAGACGTTTGCATTTAAATTACCAAATTTGTGTTTATGTCATCGAAATTTAGGGAACTTGTAAGTTTTTGGATTTTTAAATGTTGTGGCCGATATTTCTATTGATATGGTTGGGTAGATGTGAGGATGGGATAGGTTGAACATATAATTTTTAAGAACCAACGATTTTCTTTTTGTAATAACCTACCAATGTTTGACCTAAATGGTATACAAAAAAGATAGAAATCCAAGTTGGTTTGTAAGCATCAAAAATATTTTAATGGCAAAAAATAAATATATTGAGTTAATTATGTTATTATTATGTTAAATGAGTTATATTAAACCATTTTAATAAATATAATTAAAACCATTTTTACGTAACAATACATAAAATAATGATAATAAAGAAAATATGTTAGTAATTAAATCAATATGGAAATGCAAAGTAAATGCATAGTTATAGGAAATGTATTGTGTTGTGCAAAATAATTATCTTTCATATCGGTTATGTCAATGGTAGTTGATTATTTTATCTAAATATTATTAACCCATTTGCTAATTATTCATAAGATATTAGTCTCAATTCATGGTGTGAACTAAAGAATTTATAATGGAATAAAAATGAGTTAATAAGCAAGGGGTTTTAAATGTTGAGTATTAAAGAAAATACAAGATGCATTTGGGTTTGTGTATGTGGGTTATGATTATACCTCACAGATAAGTTTGAGTTTTAAGTTTGAGATAGTCTAACCAAGAGACAAATTCGCCCATGTTTGAGCTATTTTTTTAGATAAAATTGGTTGAAAATTCTAGAAATTGAGATTATAGTTGTTAAATTTCAAAATTTTGGGTGCCTTGAGGTTTCTGAAGGTGTTGAATCTATTTATACCTTCAAAATCACCATTGAAATACTAATAAATTTGCAAAAAAAAAAAGAAAAACATTGGATTCTAGTAAAAAAGGTTTAGGGAAATTTGTCCCTTCCCTAGAGTTCTCCTTTAAATTTTGCTTAAAAAATTTTATTATTATTAATTTTAGGTTAGGTGAACTAATTAAATCGAGTTTTGAATGGTAAGTGTTAAAATATGTTTTGATTTGTCTATGTGTTGAAAAAAGGCTTTAAGTCTTAAGTTCCAAATCATCATATCAAAAATATGTAAAATCTTTTTAATAGATTTTTGTTTAAGATAAAGTTTTATGTTTCTAAAAATTTTGTATTTCATTTATAGACTAACTAACTATATAGATAATAGTTAGTTTGTACTCTAAATATACATATATTTATTTATTTATCTATGTGTTGTAATAACAGTTGGGTGCATATATTGACATCATCTAATCCTTAACTTTAATACCATGATTAAGGGAAAGCTCGATGCACATCATAATTAGCAAGCAACAGAAATTGTTGGATGCTTTATTTTTTAAGGAATACTCTTAACTAGAGTTTGATCGAGTGGTTGGGAGGATTGGATGTTATTCTCCCCACCCAGGTTCAAATCACGACATTAAGATGACTCGTATGCCTTGGAATCAAGGTATGGGCACTTTCCATTTGTATATGCCCTTCTAGACAGACAACACAAACTTTTCCCAACCCACAAATTATTACCTAGTGATCATATTTAAAAAACTCATAATAATCTATTCACAAGTTCTTATAGACTTCATCAAAAAATATTAATGGTTCTTGAGTATATTTTTCTCCATGATCAACCTCTCATTAACATAACTAAAGTCCCATACATAATGTGTACGACACTCTAAAAAAATCTAATATTCCAACTCTCATTTATTCTCATTATAATATTCTAAAGAAATATAAAATATACATTTAATGTTACATATTATAAAATATACATTTAATGCTATTTTTTCTATATTTAATTATTTTGATTTAAAAATCTAAAGTTTATTAATGTTAATATTAGTATGATTTTTTTTTTTTATATTTCATTTTTTTTGGGTTCTTTTGGGTTATATATTTATTAATGTTTAATTCCTTATACCACTTAAAAAATCAAGCTTGTTACTGTTTTCTTCAAACTTTACTTAAAAGGCAGCTACTTAGCAACTATGTTGCTAATTTCACTTGTTTATATCTTAAATTTATGTATTATTGACATAAATTTAGAGGCTAAATTTAGCCTATGAGAATTTTTCCATGTTTTTTTTTTCAAAAAACAGTGTAGTCAATTTTCATTTTTTTGAAGCCTGTTTCGCCTAATTTTGATGGGAAAAAAAATTCACTCTAAAAATGGCCAAATTATTATATAACCTATATAAAATCCTTAAAACTTGAAATGTTTTTAGAAAAAAAATAGCCAAATATTTTATAGTTGACATTTTAAGAATTGGTAAGATTAGCCAATGTTTATATACACTTTTGAATAAGCATGGATCCCCATTTCATTTCATTCTCCCCACTTTAGTCCCAAATTGAAAACAACAAATCCTCAAGTAGCATGGATTTAGATTCCAACATCCTCCATAATGAGTTTTCCAATTCACTACAAAGTATTTTGTCTTCAAATTCTAACGTATCAATGGCACATTCTCAGGTGGCCCTTAGACATCCTCACCCTCTTGGACCTTCTCCCCCTTTCCTTGCATACACTAACATAGCATCCCATTATTGGGACCACTTAACTCTTTTCTCTTTTGGAAATAATCCAAGCTAACCTTTGTATCATAATCACTAACCCTCATTTTGACTAGAACTTTGTTACACCATAATCCTTACTCAATGGTACTATTTGCATCCTCCACAAATACTTGAAACCAGCATTCCATAACTATAGTTCCCCTTTCTGTTCCAATAAACCTCTCTTTTCCATCACCCAATCTCCTCCATCCCCTTCAAGTGAAAACACTCCCCCGCTTGCTTTAAAACCTCAAACATTTGAAGTCGGTGCTCATGCCATGACTTCTTCACACTCGCAATTGAATCATGTTTCCATTCCTTTATGCCTTCTCGTAACGATTCACTCCTATTTTAGTTTTCGCATACACCCTTTTCTTCTCACATAGCTTGTTACAAGCGTCTCTAGTCCCCTAACCATCCTCCTCACCATCACCCCTATCTAAGTGCACATCCACTACGAATCCTACTCCAGAACCTACTCTAGCCATTGAGGATAACAAAGTCCTTGTTACAATATTTCTAGCCAATATTATATTTCCAAAATCCATCCTCCATACAAAGTTACACATTTCTAGTTCAAATCCCTTCCACACCTTGACTCACAACCTCCATCTCTATTTTGATTATTGTTGCCACAATGATACAATCAACACCTAGCATCTCAACATTCCCACTAGCAATCCTATGACCTTCAAATTATTCTCTTGATATGTTTCAAGTGTCTTTTCCTATCTCAATTGATCCATATGCACCACAAATGACCCACATTTCTTTTGATTATCCTTCAATGACACATTATCACTTGCCATTGTACAATCTCTCTTAAAGTAGGAAGACAATGGGGATACTAATCAGTTATTTAATTAAATAAAGAGAAAGTGTTTTGAATCTCAAAAAAAAATGGTAAAATCATCCTTCTCTAACCTACATTATCATCTTTAATCATACAATCTCTTTTAAAATGGGAGGACAATGTTCAATTAATTAATATAATATAGAGAGAGAGAAAATAATCCTTCTATGGCATACATTTTCACCTTTAATTGTACAAACTCTTTTAAAGTCGGAGTTCAAATAAATTGAGAAGAAGTGTTTTGAATCTTAAAAAAAATATAGAGAGAGAATAATCCTTCTATGGCATACATTATCACCTTTAATTGTACGATCTCTTTTAAAGTGAGAGTTCAAATAATTTGAGAAGAAGTGTTTTGAATCTTAAAAAGTAAATGATAAAAAATATAAAATTATATTTTAAACATTTAAATATTAAGAAATTTGTTTTAATATTAAACAATTAAATAACAAAAATCACCAAAATCTTAATGTAAATATCTAATTTTACAAGCCTATTTTCTTTATTATTCTAGCTGCTCCAGGGTAGTCTATATAACATTCCAATTTTGTTGAATGTTTATTAGTTTCTTTGTTAACTAAAAATTTAAGTTATTTTAAGTTTTTTTTAAAGTTTTACATTAGCCATTTATTTATTTTCAATATTTTAATTCATTTAGCTTACTTCAAAAGATCTCAAGTGCTTATTCTTGGTATTGATGAAAAATATTAAATGCTTGTTTTAGCATTTAGAAACAATATAAATACTTCATTCCACATGTTTAAATCCAACATTTAATTCAATAATTCATTTTTCTACGTGCCTCGGGGCTTTGTGAGGCTCTATGCACGATCTAGTATTTGTGTTTCACCAATTGACCTCCATACTCCACCACCATGGTCAGACCTCCATAGGCTCTATTTGGCTCTTTTAACTATATGGCTATATTTCTGTTGGCCATTGTGGAATCGAGTTGTTCCTGGAAGGCTTGTTGTACAAAACATTTCTCTTCTTTCCAAAACACTTTTACTTCTTCTCTAGCAAACCACCAACACACTCATCAACTTTCCTTACAAATTATTTTAAAAAATGCAAATTCATAAAAGTTAAAAAGAAGTTTGGCACGTAACATTTAATATCCATTGGCCAAATAAATCCTCAAATCTAGGTGATCCATCCATGGATAAGACAATGGGTAGGCAGGTGGCACATGGACAGCTGGTGGGCAGGTCTTTAACGTGATGGCACAGGTAGACCGATTTTGTAGAATGCAAAAAATAAATAATTGTCTGGCAATATGAAAGCCAAACGATATTCGACATACAGGTCATATAAGCGAACATGGATGTGTCCACGACTATTGGTGTAGTTTTCAGGGATGGATGAGGCTACTGCTAAACCTACGACTAAGGCCGAGGGCCCAAGGGTTGCTATCAGTAGGTAATAATTATGTCCCATCAATTCTACTATGTATAAAATTGTCGTAATCATTATGTCCTAGGGTTCGCTATCAATAGGTAATCATTATGTCCCATCAATGTCTATAAGAGAGACGATTTCGCTCGGACGGTGAAATTCCAGGCGAAATCCTCCGGTATCCCATGATTCCTTTTGACGGGTTCCCCTAGGGCACGTTCCTCACACTAGCTCCGACACCCTTGTCCTGTAGCCGTCGACATCGTCAACTTTCTCCCGTTCGGGTCCACATTGGAGGCCATGCAATTGGCATAGTTAATGCACCTGAACGTAGTTGGTGAGTTTGAATTGTCTCAGGTCCTTCCCTCCTATGCCATCAATCCAGATATTTGTAAAATAGAGTCCTCTAACCAAAATATTCCCCAAATCCATCTTCAGTGCTCAAAGGACATCCAAACTGCCCAGGGAAGCTGGTGAAATCGTCGTGAAAAATTACAAGTACTGTCATTCGATCCTTCTAACACAGAAGAGTCATTTTCAGGAACTGCCATGTCTGCTTCTAGTGCTTGATATTTCTTTCTCTTTCTCGACAAGTCCCATTTTCTCCTTTTCTATTGGCCTATCAAGCACAACACCATTCCCTCATCGCCTACTACATGATTGCAGAGCACTCATCCGAGCCTTGAGCGCAGGACTTGGAGAATTTTTATTCACTAACAAAATTTCTCCAGCCTCTGTCAGTGTCATATAACCCCCTTCCTGAAAAGCCTCTATTTCACAGGCTAGAAGAATTACAAGTTTCCACCGCACGATTTAGGGTTCACTTTCTTCATCTCTTCAAAATTATTCTCGCCTGTTAGCATTACGTGCTGAGATCGAAACTCAGGCGTCTTACTTTTTTCGCCATGTGTGCCAAAGCTTGAGCCTCTGCTGATGAAAACATGGAAACCTTTAATCAGAACCTTGAGGGGTCTAGGTTGCACAATTTATGATAAAAAAAATGATAAAGAAAAATGGGCAAGCTAATATAATATGAAGTTCAGTTCCATGATTACATATATAATATATGGAAAAATATGCTTGAATCTACCTATCAATCAAATATCTCTTGAAGCTATATATCAAACAATAGAAACCTACAACTACTGCTTTGATTTCATGCCCAAAAAAACGAGTAATTGGATAGAGGAATCTAAGCACTTTGTTTACTTACTTGAAGTGCACCTGTTACAAAGAAATAAAATATTTTTATTGGATTCCCATCCATAGCTATCTTCTCCATAGGGACAACTATATTTGATACCACCATCGTTGTATTGACAATGTTATTATATAAACATCTAGAAATTGCATGTACCAAGCTATCATAATTGAGAATTGAGAATCATTCTCGACAATAATGAACTTTGGGTTATGGAAATGTTAAAACTTAAACATACCTACGGTCCTTTTAACCATGCAAGGCATCTCAAAATTCTGACATTTATGAAAACTACCAAAGACATTTTATGCCTATCTATGGTACATTTTGATCTTCTCACAAACTCCATAGGATTTTTCACCTTTCCCATGATAGGTAATCGTACATGCAAGAAACGAAAGTGATTCCCCCAATGCGCCCAGGTCATTGGTTTCAACATATCATCAATATTTTGCACAAATATATGTTGTCAACATATGTCTAACCACTCTTACTAAATGGATTAAACGTTTTGAAAAGAAATGGGTAAATGTATAACCTGTATTCCAACCAAAGCTCTGGTGTTTAACAAACAATGTTGTGATTCTTGAGTTCTTCAGTTGTTTAATGACTCTATCATTCAGCAACTCAAATTTGTTTTTATAAGCATCTTGCAAGCTTCGGTCTCCAACTATCTCCACAAAAAATTTAATCAATTGTTCAAATGATCCAAATGGAAATTAGGAGTAAGCTTTGTCTCCAACTGTCTCCACAAAAAATTTAATCAATTGTTCAAATGATCCAAATGGAATTTAGGAATAAGACATATTATTATAAAGACAACAAGGCAATTGCCATGAGATTTTAGTTGCTAGAGATCAGAAATCCACTAGCATGATTGATTTAGTTTTGCATGGTGACCAGATTTCTAAGAAACTAGCTAACAAAAAAAATATAATTGAATAGAATAATAAACATGAACCACCAGTTGGGTTGGCATTGGCATACCAGCTAATAGGAAAATCTGTAAGTAGAGTTGCATGCCATTAAAAATTATTCCAATCATCACATCATTCATTGTTTGTAGAGAAAATCAAAACTTTTGTAAGTATAACCTCTTTAGTTTACTAATTAAAAGCAGAGTTGGATAATCATTATACGTTTTGTATTTTCATAGATGTTTTTTCAGAATTGGACAAATGAAAATGAAATCTTGTTCAAATTGTATGTTTGACTGAAATGGATTCAATACGCTCCAAAACCTTAAACATTTAAAACATAATTTTTTTTAACTAGATCCAAGAAATATGATTTACTGTTGTCGTGGTCAAAGAAATATGAATTATTGTTTGCAATGATCACATGCCCCTCCCATTGTGTTCTTTATCTGCTTGATGTCCTCCAATTGAAAAGTAGCAGAAGAATGGGCAATGGGCATATGTTCCACTCCAGGAGATCCTCGAATAGGATGTTGGCTATCGTCAGTTTATAAATAATTAAATAGTGAATTCTATATTTAGAAATAAGCTCCATTTAAGAATTCACTATTTGATTTTTGCTTCATTTTTGGGTCTAGACCATCTTTCAATGTATTTTTCTTCATTTTTGGACAAAATGGTGCAATTTCACGAGTTGGCACTATTTTAGATGTTTTTTTTTGCATCCTTTTCCTAAATCTGGCGCTAATTCTGGTGTAAATTACGTTGGGTTTTGCACCTTGTGTTGTGCCAAGTTTTGCACCAAATTTTGCGCCAAGTTTTGCATCTAGTTTTGCGTCTATGTTTGCCTCCACATTTACACCCATGTTTTCATCCACTTTTGCATCCTTTATTACATCCACTTTTGCTTCATTTTTTGCATCCCGTCGTGTGCCAAATTTTGCATCAAAGTTTACATCTTGTTTTGAGTCTAGTTTTGCATCTAGTTTTGTTTCAACCACTTTCGCATCCATTTTTTTGTCCATTTCTGCACCCACATTTTCGTCTTGTTTTGCATCACATTTTGCATCCATGTTGACGTCTTTTTTTGCATCTACTATTGCATCCACTTTTGCATCATCTTTTGTCGCGTCTCAATTCACACCCATTTTTATGCCTAATTTTGCACCCGCTTTTTCTTCAACTTTTGCATCTTTTTTGCATCCAAATTTACATCAGTTATTACATCTCTTTATGCATCGGGTTTTGTGTTGGGTGGTACATCTAGTTTTGCATCTACTTTTGTAGCATCCAATTTTGTGTCCAATTTTGCATCCATGGTTGCATCCACTTTTGCATCTATTTTTACATCATAATTTGCTTCCATGATTGCGTCCTCTTTTGCATCCACTTTTGGTGCACCCCATTATGCGGCTACTTTTGTTGCATCTATGTTTGCATCATTTTTTGGTATCCATGTTTTTATCCACTTTGGCATCTAGTTTTGTGCCGAGATGTTGAAGATGACAATAAGGATAATGATGATGACATTGACAATGACTATGATGATGATGATAATGTTGTTGATAATTAAGACAATGATGGCACTAATGATGATGATGATGATGATGATGAAAATGACGACGTTGACGATGATTATGAGGGCAATGAAATGAATGATGATGATGGTGATGATGACATTGACAATGATGAATACAATGAGGATGATGATGACATTGACAATGATGAATACAATGAGGATGATGATGTTGATTGTATTAAAAACTAAAGTTGTTATTTCTCATGCATAGATCGTATGTGTCCTCCATGACCATTTTCCATTAATCACACCTTTTGGGTAGATGATATTTCTTATGCCAAAGGTAATGATAAATAATTGATAACAATGTTGATAATCATGATGATGGTGATGATGATGACGACAAGGACAATGGCGACGATCATAACATGAATGATGATTATGACGATGATGACATGAATGGTGATTATGATGATGATGATGATGATGACTATTGTGATAATCATGATGACGATGACAATGTCGATGATGATGATGATGATGATCATCATCATCATCATTTCCATCATTGTCATCATCAGAAACGTCATCACTATACTTTTCATCTAGTTCATCATCGCCATCATTTAAATCATATGGGATATGGTTACCATTTAAAGCATCCATAGCAAGTGGGATATGGTTACAATTTTAAGCTTGCATAACTTAAAACTATGATTGAGAACATTTTAACCTTGGAGCTTGTAGTGAAAATGCGTTTATTTACCTTTACCAACACTTTCTTGTAAGGATCATCATCATCATCATCATTCATGCCATTTGAGATGAACAAACGTTCACTCACACACAATATTACCAAAATACTTGGAATATTAAATAAGCCATGAATAAGAATATAATTTTGAATGTTGAATATATAATAGATAATAGAATGATTGTTTACAAAGATAACAAACCTGTATAAATAGGTCCTCATGGTGATTATTCAACCAAACGAGGTGTCTCTTAATCACCCTAATTTTTAATCATTTTATTATTTAATGATTACTTATTATGTTCATAACATCATTCTCATTTTCATCGTCACTTTCATTGTCATCATTACTATTGTCATATTCATCATCATCATTAACATATAATCACATCATTGTCAACTTCATCGTCATTTCCATCGTCGTCATCATCATTATCTCTATCATCATTCATCTCATCATCATCGTCATCATATTCATCATTGTTATTGTCATCACAACAACAACATTGGCATCGTCATCATCATATAATCGCATCATTCTGACTGTCATTATCATCAAATCAATTACATTTATTGTGTCCACTTTAGAACCCCAAATCAATTACATTTATTGTGTCCACTTAGCACCCCAAATCAATTACATTGGTGTTCTCCTTATGCTAGGTTGTCTAGGTGCAAAAATAGGTGGATTATATCAAGATGATGCTAAACTGGACACAAATTGTGTCCACTTTAGCATCCTAAGTAAATTACATTAATTAAATTCTCCTTGTGCTAGATTGTCTACTATGCAAAACTAGGCACATTATATTGAAATGTCACTAAAGTGGAGAAAATATTATTTGATGACGAAATATGACAACAAAATCAAAATATGAGGTTTCCTTTATTTAGCATCTTAGTTTTTGTTTCCTATTGTATAACTAATAAAAAATATTTTGATTTGGAGGGTAGTTTTGAATCACATAATCTAACTGGAATCCCATTTTAAGATCTACAAGAATACTACATGGATTATATATATATATATA